>JASAND010021886.1:0-52500 GCA_030248195.1 Trissonchulus latispiculum
AAGTCTTTCCCTATTCTACCAAGTTGGTTGCCCGTCGAGGGCATTTTCCCCCCTAGTTTATCTTGTCGTTTCCCGTTGATATTATTTGATGATGATGATGATTGCTTCCGGCCGTTGATGAGATCAATGGGCCCGGAGGGCTGGTAGCAGGCCGCATTCCCTGAGGTAGGCATTCCATTGATATTATTTGCTCACCTATTATTGATTTGCATTATTTTCCCAACATAGAAGGTTTCTTAGTATTATAGATGATGTGACACGAGTAAAGTTGCAAGTATTGAACGGGGATGTGTCAACTGATTACATTAATGCCAATTTTGTGGAGGTCTGTTTATATTATTTGTGATTTATTACAATACGTTCATATATACGTGCCTGTACTTTATTGTGGCTTGTTTGCATACATTAGACGGGGTCCGAATCTGGGGTTAGTCTACCCCGACTCTGACGAGGGGTCTACCCCTAAAATTATTCCAGAATTTGGAGGGGGTCTGCCCCCAAATTAGCAAATACTGCAACTTTTTTACATTGTAACCAAAAATTAGTGAAAATTGACGATTTTAGCGATTTTCCGCAATTTTTAAGAATTTTTTTGAAAAAAGCGCTGAAATTTGTTAAAGACCTGTTAGTTTTGGTAAAAGTCGCTTAGTGTCTACCCTTTTTTCCCTTCTTGGCGAGAGGGTCTGCTTTTTTCTTCTCGCTGAGGGGTCCACCCTGTTTTGTCGGTCTGGGTTTAGCTACACCCCCTCCTATTCCCGCCACGTTATCCTATGCTCGTGTGGCACGTAATAAATCTGTCTATTTTGGCTATCATTAGTCTTTTTATTTGTGCTTGCAGGGTTTCAAGGGAAGGAAACTGTTTGTCGCTGCTCAGGGTCCAAAGGAGGATACTGTTGATGATTTCTGGCGAATGATTTGGGAACAGAAATGTCAGATTGTTATCATGGCTACCAATTTGCATGAAAAATACAGAGTGAGAACAGCATTTTCTAGCATAGCATTAGCAGTACGTATATCAACGCTAGCTTAAGTTTTCGAATGAAAAAATATTTTAATCAATTGTTTTAATTTGTCATTTAGTAAGCTTGTTCTGTGGGCTTTTGTCCCTTCCTGATAAGAAAAAATGCCGGAGTAAATGTATAGTCAAGCGGGGGAAAACCCACCTTTTCTTTCTTGGACCAAAACTTTCGACTGGTTTGGGCTGGCACTACTTTGATACTATATTTAATTAGGGTTTGCCCTAAGCTTTCGAATGAGGTATAGTTTGTCTCACTAGGCCCTGTCGTTATGGAGAAATTAAAGTTTTTCGTGTCGGGAAAAACCCAATGCGGGAAAAAACCCATCGGCGGGAAAAAACCCGCCCGGATTTTTTGCTGGAAGCGTGCCAGAACAATTTTGACGGTGCCATTCGAAAGAGCGGGTTGTTTTTAGTAGGTCTACAATGATAAATACGAACATTTCTGAAAATTTTCTACTCTAGGTCACCCCCAGGTTGAACCGGAGGGGTTAGAGCAGTGTGGCATAAGTCATCATGAAGCGCAACAGAATGCCCTACACATACATACAATCTGCTTTGGTCTAGGTCTTTCCAGTAGTTCAGGGTGGCCAGGCAAAGTTTGTCAAATTTCTGCACTTGGCCGGACCAAAATTTTCGAAAATTTCAAAGTTCCCAAAAATTTGCAGGGAAGCAGCGGGAGCGACAATAATGCAGCCTCTAGGGTTATTTTGGATGCTCTTCAAGATAGGCTATTAAAATCCTATATGGCTCATACCGGTAAGCCCACACTGGAGGTGGGTTTTTCCCGCATATTAAAATGGGGTTTTGCCCGCTTGACTATACTTTTTAATGCAATCTATGCGGCTTGACAATAAATAATAGCTGCCTGCCTATGCTTTTTGTTGGGTTCTCTGTTTTAGAAATTGTAATTATAATTTCACGTAGATTGTTTTTTCTGAGATAGTTACTCTCTGTTTCAGACAATGTGCTATAAATATTGGCCCGAGGAGCCTGATAGCCTGTCTCGTACCTATGGTCTCATTGAAGTTACTACTGTGGAAACAATTGTGTATCCAGAGTACACTATTCGAACCTTCAGAATTGCAAATGTTAGTTTGCCTGTTCTTAGTTTTGGTTTTTGCAAACAATGTTCCTATCGTCCATATTTTCTTTCCTCTAAGGTTTAGTTGGATTCAAATATTGCTAGAAACTTATTTTTTAAGATTGAACATTAAAAGCTCACCCTAGGTTTCATCCGCTTTCTAGTATACGTATTTTATTAGGTTCTGAGGCAAGGGTTCACTGCCGGTTTCGTGTAGTTTGTGGACTGTTTTGTGTTTTAGACGCAAGAACGAAGGTCGTCTAGAGCATCAGTCCTGGAGTCGCCCAGTTCGGGTTCAGCCAGTCCAGACCAGGAGTCCGTATCTGGCACTCGTCTAGTCGTTCAATATCACTATACAACCTGGAATGATTATCGTGCGCCTGACTGTACAATCGGGTTACTGCGATTCATTCAACGGGTTCGTCGCCTGGACAACTACGATGCAGCGCCTGTTGTCGTTCATTGCAGGTGCGCTTCTAATTCTGTGCTGTGTTTCACAAGACATTGTGTTAAAGTTCTCCTGTTTTCTTGTTGCTTTATGCATATTATGTACGTATTATGTGTCTGCTCTCGTTTGCATGATGAAGTTAAAGCGTCCTTATGCAGGAAGGAGCATGCACAGATGTGTGTTGGATACCCAGTTGTGAGGGATCAGGGCGCAGTTAGAGAGTTGGGTGATGGTGGATGGGGTTGCGATCCTAATCACACGAAAGAAAAATATTGGCGCTTTTTCCGATCTTTTCTGATCTTATTATTGTTTTATTTTTATTTTTCTCTGTTAAAGATAATCAGTTTCGGGTTTTTGGCCTTACAAGCTCATTTAAGGTTTTAACAGTTCTAGTCATTAAAATTTGCAAATTCAATTGTTGTAAACGTTTTTATTATACGAATATAATATTTTACAATTTCGAAAAATTCTTCAAATTTTCATGAGGATCACAAATCCTCCAAAATTTGTGAGAGATCCGCCACTCAAAAAATCTGGAGGAGTTTCAAACGTTATTTTGATCATGTCTTGCAGGCTGGTTATTTATGCAGTCTTGGGGTTTTGCAGTTCAGAGTTGTCAACAGAGTTACCAGTTGTCAGCAGTCACCTAGCAATAGCTTTTGGCAGTGCCTGGCTTTTTTCACTTCTCTTCTTTTGAACATAAATATTGTAGTAATGTTGTAGTTTATTTCGGATCGGAAAATCGTAATAATGTTGACTGTTTTAGTGCTGGTGTGGGTCGAACGGGGACCTTCATTGCAATTGATGCGATGATGGATCAGATGGCACAGGAGCGCATTGTAGATATCTTTGGATTTGTGTCCGGACTCAGGCGTCAGCGAAATTTTATGGTTCAGTCATTGGTACGATTTTGGGTCTTTTCCTGATTACCCCCCACCCCTAAAATTCTTAAAACGTGACCAAATGAGCTAAAATTTGGTATAGGTATGTTTTCAACCTCGATGAGTTCTAATAATATCGCAAAATTCTTTTTTCAATTGACAAGCGGGGACCAAGGGAAACCGAGCACTTCTTTGTCTTTCATTTTGATGAGAAGTTGCATCGACGGGTTTTCTGGGGCGCTGAGCACGAATCTGAAATCAGTTTTTCGATTCTGCTTTTCGTTAGCTCAATATAAGTTAAAGTTGTAAATTTAAGATGTAAAGGTTAACCTGAACTAACGGAAAGCAGAATCTAAAAATTGATTTCAGATTCGTACTCAGAAACAGAAAACCACAGAAAATCCTTAGATGCAACTTTCCATCAGAATCGAAGACAAAAACTTTTTAGCTTCCCCTTGCCCCCCCCCCTTGCGAATCGAAAAAATCTAATTTCGCGAAATTGAAAAATTTTGCGATACTTGAACTCAGCGAGGTCAAAAACATGCCTATACCAAATTTTAGCTCGTTTGATGAAGTTTTAAGAATTCTAGGGGTGGGGAGGGGTAATATGGAAAAGACCCCAATTTTTGACATTGCATTTCTGGTATCTCCCAATTTTCCTGCGTCTGGTGTAACTCTAGTTTATTTCAAAGTTTAGCGCTTAACACTACTGTTTAATTTGTTAATTTTTATTTTTGTAGGGCAGCATTAGTCATTTGTGCTCTGGTTTTATCTCCAACGTATAATGTTGTAATCTTGTTTTTCGTCTTCAGGAACAATACGTATTTGTATATAAAGCTTTGGCAGAATGGTATCTGTTTGGTGATACTGATATTGAAGCGGAGAATATTCAGCAGCATATAGCCTCCTTGAAGCAGCCACGTTCCGGCAGTGATATCTCGGGAATTAAAGCAGAATTTGAGGTTTGTTGTTTTTTAACTTAAGAGTATCAAGAGAGTGGATAAGAATGTGACGTACTCATACCTCTAGACTGTAACTGACACACAGATGGGTATTGTGCTGAAGAATATAAAGCATTACTCTTGTCATGCTCTTTCATGCATTATGGACTTAATGGTTCCCTTTGTTATTACGTGTCTTTGCCTTTGTATTTTTGCTTGAGTAGAATAGTTGTAATTTTAAGATTAGATAGATACCCGTCCTTCCTACCCGCAGTCAGCTACCATTAACGCAAGCGTTCAGGACTTGCTAAGGACAAAGTGTTCTTTAAGATTTAGATGATAACGCAAAATATGCGTGGTCGCCGTTTTGCTCGGCTTTATTGTTTTTTGTATCTTTTGTATTATCTTTATGGATTTCGGCTTTTCTACTTTAGGAGTTGTCTCGCACGCTGGAAGATAATCGCCTCTCCGATTTTGCTCACAAGGAACACAATTGTGCCAAAAATCGCTACGATAATGTTGTGCCCTATGATCGAAATAGGGTTATTCTGGCCCCTATGGTTGGTCACTTGGATGCCAGTTATATCAATGCTTCCGTTGTTCAGGTACTAGCTTTTTGTTTACACCTCAGGAAAGTTCATTTGGTTGTCACTTCTTTAGTTTTTTTCCAGTTTGGACAAAAAATTTGAGAAGAAATTGTGCAGTATTGTTTACTTTAAATTTATTTCAGGGATACTTTCGTCCATATTATTTGGCTCAAGACCCCCTTCCAGATACGATTCGTGATTTCTGGCGCATGATCTGGGAGCACAACATCAGCACGATTGTTATGCTCTCAGACGAGGCAGACTTCATGAGCAGTGAATTTGTGAGTTTTTAATCGAATACTAACAACTTCTACGTATACATGGCTGGCTTTTTTCCAATGGAGGACAGAAATAGGATTCCCCTAGAATCACCCCCCCCCCCAAGATTCGGCCTTCTCCCCCCTAGCACCCAAACTTCGCGGAATATACGAATTTGAGGGTAAATTTTGAAAAATGTTTCCGGTGTTTTTTCTTCGCCTTTTATGCGTTTTTAGCTATTTTAAGCTTAAAATTTGGTTAGAAATTGCATAATTTTTAGCTCAGAAGCAAAACATTTTTCGAAAACAGTTTTGAGCGCCCCCCCCCCCAGAAATATCTGTGCCTTCCAGACTCCCCCTCCACAGAAATTTTTGCTTGGGAAAAGTCAGAATTTTTTGAAAGATACTTCAAGTGTCTTACAAAATGCGGTTAAGACTAAAACTTGGTTTAAACTGCTAAGAGCAAATTACCAACGTTTATTAATGTTCATCGGTGTTACCTTTTTAGTTCACCAAACTATAAGCTAATGATACGACATATTTGACAGTTTTGAAGACCTTTAATATCTAAGACGTGGGCCATCAAAATGGCACATTATGTACAAGTGTTCGTTGTTGCAGTATTGGCCCCTGGACGCCATGAGCACGATTACGCTCAGCGATCGCGACCAACTTATGATCCAGTGGCTCGGCGAAGAGGAGTCCCCCTTTTACCTCACCCGTAGAATGAATCTCTCTAGTAGCAAAGTAAGCAAATAGGAATGTTGCTGTTGTTGTTGTAACAAAACATTGTTATGTAGGGGCGCGATAGCGCCCCTACATAATATGGGTATAAAGGCGTCTGCGCGGCCCTCTGGAGACAGTGTTGGCCTGGTGCCAGCTAATTAGAGGTCCGGGAGGGATAAAAATGTTACCATCGTAAAGTACTCGAGCAGTACTACAAGTACCACCATACTTTTGGTTAAAATTCAGAACTTCGAAATTTTGCACTAGGCGAGAGTTACCGTGCGATTGTTTTTTTTTCTCGGTTAATAACGCTTATTGGAAGTGCATTTTCTAGCGAAGTGTTGGAACGATGTGGGCATTTTGGTCCAATGCTACTATGATCTGTTGGTAAACAGTATCCCTCCATGCTACCAAACGAAGGTCATTTTGGCACTCGGCCAATTTTGGCTCTGTGCCAAGGCCCCAAAGTCGGATTTTCGCTATTTTGGCACTTCGGTTGAAATCAACTTTTTTCACAGGCTAGCAGCTAGATCGGTTTGGTTTATTTTATTTGAATATTTCGGACTATGCGCACAAAGTAACGAGGGGGATTTTTTAATTTCGCTCTGTAGCTTTCAGGAGATGGGCCCAAACTTTGCATTTTTTTGGCCTGTTTGGGCGGAAAGTTTCTAAGTCCCACTTTTACTAGAAATGGCCTAAAAGTCACTAAAAATGGCGTTTTTCGGCCTTGGGGTGGTACCCATATATAGTAAATCGGGGTCGCTGAAAACGATGAGCATACTGCCGATACCGCCCGAAGTGACCACTGGTCAGCATGGTTTCCGTGGTTCCTCGCCCAGGGTCAAAGTAGGGAAAACTCACTATAAACAGCATTTTTCGGGGTTTTAGGTGGGGCACATATAGTAAATCGACTACGCTTGTTTCAAAGGGGGGGGGGCTTACAGCTTTTTCGGCGTTTTGGTTGGGGGAAATAGTAAACGACTACGCTCTTTCTTGGGCTAGCCGAAACGAGGGGCATGGCACTACGGTCTTGGGTTCTATTGACCAGTGGTCAAACCCCTTTAAACAGCGTTTTTCGGCGTATTGGTGGAGGTAGTAAATCGACTACGCTTGTTTCAATGGGCATATTGCGAAATCGGAAGTGAAGTCGTCACTACGGTCTATGGGGCCTATTGACCAGTGGTCAAACCCCTTAAAACAGCGCTATTCGGCGTGTTGGTTGGGGGCATTTAGGAGTGACCAGTGGTCACTACGGTCTATGGCCCTATTGACGAGTGGTCAAACCCCTTAAAACAGCGCTTTTCTGCGTGTTGGTTCGGGGCATTAACAGTATATCGACTATGCTCGTTTCAACGGACATATTGCCGAAATCGAGGGAAGTGACCAGTGGTCACTATGGTCTCGGGGCCTACTGACCACTGGTCAAGCCCCCTTAGACAGCGGTTTTCGGCGTTTTGGTTGGGGGCATATATAGTAAATCGACTACGCTCGTTTCAATGGGCATATTGCCGATTCCGATGGAAATGACCAGTGGTCACTACGGTCTATGGGGCCTACTGACCACTGGTCAAGCCCCCTAAAACGCGGTTTTCGGCCCTCTGGCGGTACCCATATAGTAAATCCGTGTCGCTGAACACGATGGGCATACTGTCGAAGTCTTTGGCGAGGCGAAAAAGTTTTCTCCTTATACCACCCACAAACAGAGATTGCAGCGGCCAAAGCTTGGGGCGGAGGTGAGAATTCAGTGGTACTATATATTTCACTTTTCTGCTCTATCTACGGCACTGTTCAAGCTCCTTGTATCCATTGCCGCATTGCTTGAAAGGGATCCTTTAAAATGACAGCAGGACAAGTAATAAAAATGCTCCTCCGGAGCATGAAAAAGTAATATGTGTGGTGGTGAGGTTGTAAAATCAGGAGAGGACTAGTCTTAAAAATGCTTAATATGGGGCTAGGTTCAAAAAAAGACGAGGACTAGGTAGTGGGCGAATTAATATGGGCACAGCTTCGCCGAGCAGCCCATATTCGCGGGCTTTCACGCTTCGCCATGGCGATTCGCATATACAATGCCATTATTGTCAGTCAATAATAACAATTCCAGCAGTTAAACAATCGCTGCAAGTTGCTTGCTTATATATATATATACGTATACGTAAACTATATAGTAATTTGGTTGTGCTGGACTACGGCAAGAAACTAGAAAGAACCAAGGCTATGATTGTAACGCTAACGGTTCAATAGAAATAGAAGATCGTCGGAGAGAGTCCTGAAATTATTGTTGAAATATAGTTTTCTTATCAATGGTTAAAATGCACAGTAAATATTAAGAGTTTATCTAAAGAAATGTTTGCTTCCGCTAAAACTCGTTTATCATAGTTGTATATTATTCACCGTAACTAAAACTGAACACTGGTATATATGCATATGTAATACGTATGTATATAACTTTTTCAGTCCGCGAATATGGGTTGCTCGGCGAAGCTGTGCCCATATTAATTCGCCCACAACCTAGTCCTCGTCTTTTTTTGAACCTAGCCCCCATATTAAGCATTTTTAAGACTAGACCTCTCCTGATTTTACAACCTCACCACCACCCATATTACTTTTTCATGCTCCGGAGGAGCATTTTTATTACTTGTATAACTACTTCTGTCCGTTGCTTTATTTTATGAGGAGAATGTGTTCTAATAAATATGCCACGCCTCCTTCCATAGATGTATTCATCATTCGTGGTGTTTCTTCTGGCTACGAACTATGAATAGGTAGATCAACGTCGCTACCCTTTCTTTCTCTTTCTGTAGGTGGTTGGAGTTATCCCTGGGACAACTTCATGTTACCTTTGTGGACTTGTTGTAGTTGTCTTGGATGTAGGAGACATAGCAAGGTGTCATTATAAAGTACTCAGCAGTGGGCTATAATATTTTAAAATTAATCGTCTAGTCAGCTAGTCTTTCAGTTGGCATTTAGAGTATATCTATTGTTTTATTCAGTATTCCGGCCAATTTTCATTAAAGCATAACTATAATCAATGATACGTATTGTGTCTTCTTTGAGAAATCTGATATTTGCGAATCCCCATCATTCATTTAGTCAGCCTTTGTTATCCTTAAGTTTGTTGAGAATGAGTGCGTAAGCCAGGATCGTACTGACTAGCTGAAATTTAAACAGTGGCATAAATATGGTTTAACTTAAAGTTACTGTTATTAGCTGTCCGACCGTACAGTTGATAACATATACCTGTGCTTTTTCTACTGGCCACAGGAGTGCCCCCCGCTTTTTGGGTCCTCTCCACTCGGCCCACTCCCACCGTTTTGGGCTTTCCCCACTCATTTTTAGGTGCTCAGAAATTGCCAATTTTAAAGATTTTTAGTCAGACATTCCAAACGTTTTTCGGCTTCACAGGATTTTTTGGTCAAAAGTCATTTATTTTGTTGCTCAAACAGAATTTTTGAACACTATTTAGTTTAGTTAAGCAGTATAAGGCTCCACCCGCTTCCCCTCTTTTTTTCGCTAAGAAAAAGTCCTGTAGACTAATATTTGCCGATATAACTTTTAAAAAAACGATTGTAATGGCTATTGTTTGCAACAGTCGCTAAAGCACGGAAAAGTACTTATGAAAAGAAACGTGCGTAATAAAATTAAATACCTCAAAATATAATGTAAGAGTCTTTGTAAGCTGGTAGTTATGCGCAAATGGACGACGTAGAAGACTTTAAATTGTGTCGGGGCGGGGCTGTGCTTGTGTGTATGCGTGATGGTTGCGTGCTTGCTGTTTAAAAGCTGGGCTTATTCTAGGGAATTTTTCTCGGGGGCTCTTTGGGGGGCCCTCGGGGACGAGTCATTCTTGGGGGGGGGGTGGAATTTTTCTAAAAACATGCTAAAAATTGCGTTATTTTTATAATAATCACCAAAAATAAGCGGATTTAGTGCTTAAATAATCGACTAAAAATCTCCGGCAAAGCCGGAAAATCTTCGAAAATTTGGGATTCTGAGCGATTTTTTCAGCGCAAAAGTTGGTACCAAAAGTACCAAAAGGCACCCACTTTTCTTGGGGGGGGGGGCTCGGGGAGCGATTTTTGGTTGGGGAAGGGTGTTTATTTGGGGCCTCTCCCTAGAATAAGCCCAGAAAAGAGTGCTGCTTTTAGCGTAGTTACAGTTGGCTGGCATTTTTTAGGGCTTTGAAAGTGGGGGGGCGAGCCAAAGATAATAATATACCGAAATTTTTAGCGAAAAATTAGCATTTTTAAGGTAAAAACGCAAAAAATCGCTGTTTTTAAGCTTAAAATGAGCTTACAAGTCCATAAATAGCTAAAAATTTAGAAAATTTTTGAATATTTGACCTCCAAAACCTAATTTTTTGACACTTTTGGGCCACCCCCAAAAAGTGGGTGGGGGCTTGCCGAAAAGTGGGCGGGACGAAAGTGGGGAGGGGCTCCGAAAAGTGGAGGGGGAACCGAAAAGTGCCCCCCACTAAAATGCCAGGTTGGTGCATTTATGTACAGTGCATGTACATTTACGACAGTTTCTTTACCGTAAATAGAAGACTTCGTTCCACTAAAAATGCTCTCCAAATGCTGATTCCCCACTGAAGTTGCATGTTATTCTTCTGCATAAACTTGAGCACCTAAATCAGTACGTATATACTTATCAACGAAGATTCATATTCTACTGTAAACTATCATTGCACATGTGGTGTTTACTGTTAGTTGTTACTGTTATAAATAAAAATGAGCGATAAAGCGAGAAGGCTTATTTCGCCTCCAAATTGTCCGGAATATGTATACATCCTACAGCATATAAAACTTTGATTTTCTGAATATTATTCTTCATTGTACATTTTCTTCTATTCTTGTATATTTTTATGATAAGTTCAACATTTTCGCTGGAATTTCGTAATAAAACACTGTATTTGCTAAACTTGACTAAAAGCAAACGTGGACTGGACCATTGGTGGTTTCTTTTCTAACTTGTTTGGAACTGCACAATTTCTAAAACCTTTGTTTGAAAAATATAGTAAAGTGTATAGTATGTCGATGCAGTCAAAGTGCTTCGAAAAAACTAGGTTTTGAGGATCGGTGAAATATGACCACTCGTTCACGTACGTATATAATGTCCTCTGCCCTGGACACTGATGTCACAGCACTCAGCCTCAACATATTAATATCTTGTATACTAAATAATATTGTATAATGTATATAATTAATATTTTATATACTCCAAGGAAGAATGAGTAGATTTATTACGTACGTACTTGTATATAAGCTCTTCAGCTGCATTTATCTGGTAGAAAAATTTACCATTTCCAAACAATATGATATTAAGAAGTTTAGATTTCGATTTAAAATATATGCTTACTTGGAATCTATCATCTTCTGTCTGTGGATTTGTGGTCAGGACAGCCGATAGAACACTGCGGGCCTAAAAGATGCACATTATCCTTTTGTAGTGTTAAGCTTATGTTTTGAAGATGTATATATATGTATAGTGTTTTATTTAAAATTGGTATCCTTTAAACTTGAGGAAAAAGAAAGAAAAACTTTGAAAAATTTCAAGCATTCCGGCGATGCTGCAAAATCTGTTTTAGTGAGCGGAGGAAGCACATAAGAGTAAGATTGTTAGACATTTTGTTCGCATTGGACACGTATGTGCACTTGCACATAGCAGGTTCCTCTTGCCTGAACATAGCTGCGTACGTATTGTATTGTGGTTTAATTTTGGTTGCTTTTGGCAAATATTTTGCATCCGTTAACGTAAACAAAACGGTATTTTCTCGCACCATTGCACTCGATGTCTTGCTAGCTAGCAGAATTTAAAATGGTAGAGGTTCCGTTTTGAAATGCCGCTTCTAGGACCACACAATTTTGCGTAGTCATGCACCAGAGTCGAATTTTTGCCGAAGTTATGAATTTTTTAATTAGAGATTGCTTACCGTTTCATTTATTTGTCTTCCGACTCCGCATATTTGTACGATATAGATTAAGGCTATCCCGATTTGAAGCAATCCCCAGCCCACATCAAAATATAGACCTAGCCGATAGTAGTATTTCTCTTCCTGTGTAGCATTGACATCCACCTGTAGATTCAGCACTTTATCTGCCTGAGTTACAAAGTAAATGGTTAGACAGAGGCATACCATGCAGAACAGTAATGATGTTACCAGGAATAGATTGTATAGGGCTCCCAGGCGCCGGCAGATTGAGGTTAGCCCAAGAAATTGACGGAAATAGTGGGTCATTGCCTGGCCCTCCATTTGCCGGTCGCCGGCAATCTCACGACGTAAACAGCGGAACCAGTGGGTAACAACGCTGCCCAGAGCAGTGAAATATATCAGCGGTAGCAGTTGCCATACTCTTATCACTGGGATAATGACAAGACTGGCTATGCCCAGCCAGTTATCCAGCAGAAATGGAATCAGACAGATCTGTGTTACCCTTATCAGCAGTGGAATCATGAAGGCGAGAGTTGTGCAGAGATAAACCCAAAAATTAACCCGTTTCGGCATGGGGTAAAAATCGGAGGCAGAATTCATTTCGCGTAATAGTTGTTTGTGTTTGCGAAGTTTCACTGATATCAGGCCTAGACAGCAGAGATTGTGCAGTGGCAGAATGCCAGTAATGATGGTGGTAATAGTGAAGGCGTGCCAGAATCCATTCTCCAGCCTAGCATAGTATGTGATCCACATGTTGAACATAAACAGAAGACAGTTAAGCACAAGATAGCAGCCCAGGGCGAGTCTTAAGATGCCGCGGGCCACCCGCTGACACAGACATCGTGTGTGGCCACAGGTTCCAATAGAGTCTGGATAGTAGCCAGTCCACTGTAGCAGCCGGATGGTGGGTTGGATTGAGACTGTAAAGAGGGGACGCAAATGACAGGTGCCGTGCTCAGTGGCGATGGTTGAACCGACGGCGCAGGTGTCGTCCAGTGTCTGTCGAACGCTTCGAATCAAGGGACTGTTCTGTCTTGTGACGGAGAGAAATCGTTTCCGTGCCGGAAACGGGGATTCTGAGTTGCCAGTCAGTCTAACTGTCTCCGCCATTACTCTATCATGAGCATAGCCAGCTTCCTCGGTGTTGTCTACTTCAGCTGATGGTCGCATTTCCAGCTGCAAATTTGAATAATAAACTATTTTAGTAAAAGACAGTTTGACCATCTTGTCAGAGAGAACCTGACGATAGTGTGAAAGTGTGTTTGTCAAAGTTCATAAGTCTACACCTGAAATATCTTCCCTACCGTTTACCTAATTAGTGGTTTCAATTGCTCAAGCTTATTAGTGAGAATGACTGCATAATGACTATATATATTTCATCCAACAAAAATTTTTATTTACTTCTAGTATGTGAGAATATAAGTTATATGCATAAGTCACATTAAATTTTTTGTGAATGTTATGTTCACTATATGCCTGTCTGTCTACCATCATAGAAAGTTGTTTCCTGTGAAAAAAGTTTCCTGTGAAAAAAATTTCAAGAAATTCCTCTAACTTTCTTCCATGTCATTTCCATGTTCAAAGTGAGACGCTTTGGAAGTTATACCACCTGAAACTCCTGGAAGAGCTGTAAAGAAAACTGGTCAAATTCTTGGGCGCCAATTGGCCTCAGCGTGTCAGATTTGGGAAATGTGAAGTGTCTCCTGTTCAAAGGCTTCGACTAACTATATTTGTGTCAAGTTGGAATCTAGATGTTAACATTCGTATTTCCTATGCACTCTGTTGCTTGGGTACGTATACATCTGGGCAAACAGGTTGCTTTCAACTTTTGACACCTTTTGACAACTTATGTCAGTTTACATAGGATTCAAAGTATGAGTGCTTGTCAATTAGCAATTACGTATGTATGAAGTTTTTGCAGTTTAGGTTTGAGTCTTGAAATGAAAATTTGAAATAATCAAACGGTTACTTTCAACTTGGTACCTTTGCTTGATGCTTTATTTTGATCTTAGCAAAAGGGCATGTAACGTATAAGCTAAATCAAGTACCAGGAGCAGTAGTTTTTTTATGTCATTCATTTCATGAAAAAATAAGGCGTGCAATTTTCCTTCTTGGAAACGGAAACTCTGATCGGTTTTGGATCAAAAATGAATTGTAGTTTGTGTATGATTTTAGCCAAGTGAGTCTCGGAAGTTGGCCTCACTTAAAGGACTGGTCTCTAGAAAGAGAACTGTTTGATGGTTTCCCACTTCTTAGAGAGTACGTATATATCTATAGGTTTCTTCCCTATTCCTTTTTCCGGGTAAATTAGAGCTGATAAAAGCTATTTGCCTACGGCTATCTTGTGTAAGCTGTAAAATTGGCGTTATAGGAGGGGGAAGTGTGAAAGTGAGTGTGAGATTTCTATTGTCTTCATTCCCCTCCCGTCTCCTCTTTTCTCTGTTCTTTTTTATTTTCCATCTTCATTCTCAAAGGGTGCTGCTTTTTTGTAAATTTTCATTAAAATGCAATTTTAGGTATGTCTTTTTGGATCAAAAACCTTTTCGTTTCAAGTCAGTACCTATTTATTGGTAGTATATATTTTATTGATGTGTGTATATGTTATAGGTTTTGCTTCAAAAGATTTAATATATTTTTCGTTGTGTTATAATTTCATGAAAATTTGCGTCTTGTATATATAACAGTCCTGGTTTAGCTGGTTTAGTTGGAAAATGCCTTGACACCAGGTACAGTGGGGGATTTCATAGAGATGGCTGCTCGATTGGTCACCATAATGGGCACCGTCCTCCCCCTGTAAAATCAGACGTGCAACTTAACTTACCTCAAGACTGGCTGATCTGGTTTTCCTATATTTAGGAAAACAAATTGTTGTTCGAGACATAGTTTATAAGCAACAGTCAATAGGAGCAGTGCTCTTGTCGAACCAGACATATAATAATGAGGAAATCCTCCGTTTTGCCTAAAATGTATAGTAATTATATGCACTTATTCGAATCTGTAGCAGTGTCAGAAACAGCAGGAGAAATACGCTGTTGAAAAAGCAGTATGTAGCTATATATTTAGTTAATGGATGGTAGTTACTTTGTCTGTTCAAATAATGAACATGAACGTAAGTATCTCCTGCAGAGAGGGCATACTTGCTGACTCTCTCGTTTAACCAGCGAATAAAATGCACCCTACTCTGGATGGCAGAAAGGAGCTTTTTATTTGGGAAGCTGAACGAACAATAAAAATGTTGAAATTAAATCTTGTTATACTGTAGATATATACGTACGTATCCTTGCTTTCGTATCTGCATACGTATATATATAAATGTTGCTATGTAGATTGAGGTTTTATCTCAACATTTGCATGTACCTATACTTGCTGTCCAGAGATTTTCAAATGAGCAGCCATATAATAGTATTAAGAGGCAATTTGTCTTGAATATTAATTTCAATTAGTATGTTAGTCATTCTAATGCTCATTATTGTATAGTATTATACGTACTCGCTTCATCCGGAGATAAATATCCCACCCTTGTACATGTGTAGGTCTCCTCGTCCAACTACTGTTACTTTGATTGATGATTACGTATATTTGTCAAAACTTTAGATGCTAAATGATTACGTATAAAATTTGTCAGTTCAATAGTCTGCTGTATATATATACTTTCTGTCGGTTGCTATGGGCCCCGCGGATGCTGTTAAAATGTGAGTCTCCACGTGTCGCCCATTTTTTGGAAACAGTTGGAAAAACGCTCTGCGGAAAAAGTGTGAGACGTCCCCAAGTCCAATGTTTTCTATGAGAATCTGTTTCATGTCTGTTTGTTTAGCTTTTATTATATTTAGTAATGTGTGTTATGCATGCAGTTATATTTTTCTCTAGGAAAAGGAAACTCGTGAAGTGGTCCAGTTTGTCTATCTTCACTGGGATCCGGTTCGACCACCGCTCTCGGCCAGTCCGCCTCTTCCGATTCGTGCCAGCAGTCGCTCAGGTTCCCGACCCAACAGTCGTTCCAGTTCCCGTTCCAGTCAACACCATCAGTCCATTCATCTCAGCACTGCCCCTGGAGCCGGAGCCCTGACCCTGGTCTCCAGCGGATCCCATCCCCCTGGTGCTACTGCGGGTGGGGGTTCTTCTGCCCTGTCCTCACCAGCCAGTGCGGCTGTCCCATCTCCATCCCTGTCCCACCTGATATCCCACCAGCATCCGCCCTCCGTGCCTCAGTCCACTGCCTCCCTGTTGGACTTGATCGGAAAAGTTCAGCAGCGGCAGAATCAGCTGGCATCACCAGGTCCAATCTTGGTTCATTGCAGGTATAAGCTTGGATTGGATTAGATACTTTGAAGCGGTCCTATCTGTGTCAAATTGTTTTCTGGTTTTGTTTAAGGCGTTTGCCTAAAATGTCGAATACAATACTGCGTAAATATAGGTGTCCACGCAATGCGAGCTTGTCTATATAGGACAAATGGAATGTTCATACAAGACATAACTACGTACTGAAAATTTCTAGACTAAAATAGCGATTTTGGTTCTCTGGGCTGTCTAGTGGGGGAAGTTTGGGGGTGAGCCCCCCGTAAACACCCTTCCCCCAAAAATCGTTTCCACCCCCAAAATCGCTCCCCAAAATCGTCCCCCCCCCAAAAAAAATCGCCCCCTCCCCCCCTAAAGAGGTGCCCCTTTTGGTACCAACTTTTGCCCTGAAAAAACTGCTCAGAAGGCCAAATTTTTAAAAATTTTCCGGCTTCGCCGGATATTTTACTCCATTTTTGCCTATTTTAACACTAAAAGCGCTTATTTTTGCACTAAAAACGGAACTCTTTTCGCAATTATATACTAGAACAATAGCGCAATTTTTAGAAAATTTTTGAAAAATCCCCCCCCCCCAATGACCCCCCCGAGGGCCCCCCAAAAGAGCCCCCCTACCCCAAGGAAAATTAACTAGGATAAGCCCAGGTTCTTGTGGTATGAATTCTTTATCATAAGAAAGATCACGTTTTAACGAACATTCTCATATAAAATATTTCAGATTTAGCAATATTTACTTTAATGATTTATTGCAAAAGATAGTATTCTAAATATTCGCCTAGAAGCCGTTGCCGATTATGAATAATCTGCAGAAATCTTGCCGATTGTGAATAATTGAGAAGCAATTTTGCAGATTATGAATATTCGGCAATTTTGAATATTCGGCATTACATACTCATAATAATTGTTTCTTCTTTATCTCAATTTTGATATTTTTTCTTTTTCAGAGATGGCTCTGAGCGTTCCGGTCTGTATGTTGGGGTGTCCCTGATGCTGGAACGAGTCAAGAGTGAGGGAAGAGTGGACGTGTTTCAGACTGTGAAAACTTTACAAGCTCAGCGAACTAAAACTTTCAAAAATTTGGTACGCAGTATGCTGCTGTTTATCTGTCTGTACATTAATTGAGGCACGTTTTAGAATTTTACAATTTAGAGATTTATAAACGCACATCGGCGTTATGGTTCTCCGACTCTTTATCGAGACAGCATTGCACCATCATCTTCCAGACTGCCTTAGGAAATACTTCCAAACAGTTGGGCTTTGATTAACACTTTCATTAACTAATGCAAATGATTTTGTAACGGGTTATAAATGCATTTTCTTTCTATTTTAGGCTCAGTATGAATTCTGCTATGACGCCGTTGTGGACTATTTAGAATCTTTCCGATAAGTTATTGCCCTTGAAATGTTTTGTTATCGCTGTTTGTTTATATGAAGAGCATTGATTCATAATGTTTTAACCATATTTTGTGCTATTTATGACATCTGCCCTTTTGATTTTCTTTTCTTATGTTATTATTTTTAGAGTGCGTAGTTGTTTTCCCTGTAGCAGTGTTTGTTGTATTTTCGATCGTCATGCTGCCTACCTTTTGCCTGGATGCATTTTATCCATAGTCACATATAATGTACTTGTGTCTTGCCACAGTATCCCGTCATGTAACTGTATTTGTGTGCGATTCTGGCTGTCTGTTGAACTTAGCCGAAATGGATTGATTCGAGGCAACTTGGGATGGATTCTAAACTGTTTCCTTTTTGCAAGCTTTAACAGGCATTAAAGTCAGTGGCGTAGCCAGAAAATTTCGGAGGGGGTTCCAAGATTTTGTTGGGGAGGCCTGGGGAGGAGCGGACCCATTATTGGACATGTTATGAAACCTCCTTCCCAGCAAATAATACGATCAGGGATTGGACACATTTTGCCGCAAATCATGTATGAGCATGTCAAGATGCGAGGTGCTATATACTCTTAAAAAGGTAGTTGGTATATACTCAGCTGACTTTTCCCAAAAGCATTGGCATTTAAATTTCCGTTGAAATTTAAGAATTAAGTCACTGCTGTGCATGGAGACAAATTTCGGAGGTCTAACTATACAATTTCGAGGAGGCCAATTTCCTTAGTCACTCACCGTTGACAATAGACACTTTCTCAGACCATAGATAGTGAGTCTTTCAGAGACGATTGAAGGCAGTACCTAGGCTTTTTCTGCTAGGGGGGAGGGCGGTAGGAGTATCCACTAGACCCCCTCTTATACTCAGTACAACCCCCACTTTTTTGGGCTTCGCCTCCCCACTCATTATAAAGTGCCCAGAAATGCCAAATTTTAAAGATTTTTGGTCAAAATTTTCAAAAATTTTCCTACTACGCCGAAATTTTTTGGTCAAATATCGTCAATTTTGGTAGTCAAACTCAATTTTTGAGCACGTTTTCGCATAGATATAGCACTATATGTAGAAAACAGGCAATTTGTACTGAATTTTTCCAATTTAGACTTTGGATTGCTGTCACTGTTGCCCCTCCCCACTTTTGGTGGGGAGGAGGTGGGGACCTCTACTTTTTTCGCCGGGAAAAAGCCCAGACTACCATAACGTCACCTTATGTGTTTCTGTTTCTATGCATTTTACAAGACGTGCAGTTTAGCAAGCTAATTGTTGTATTTGTATATAGTTGTTGCAATGATTTAATTATACTTGCTAAGGAATAGTGCGCTGCACATTGCGTTCATTATGGTTCACCACTCTTGTTTCCCGTGAGATTGTGTTAGCATTTTATGTAGAATATATTATTGTATACTTTGCGTTACAGTTCCCAGTATGTTGAATGTTTTGTATTTAAGTTATTGTTGCTTGTACTTGTTTGCCTTTTATGTGATCACTTTTATAAATGAAAATGAATACAAAAACTTAGTCCGATAAATACTAAATAGAATTAGATTTACTGTCGTGCTTAAGGTGCTTCATTTAATAAGGTTGTATTGTTGTTATTTCTACTGATTGAAAATTTGTATGTTAGAAGGGCTTTGTTAAGCCTATTAAAACTAGTTCAGTCAAACTAAGTTATACTCATATACTGATACCAAGTTTTGTGTGTACTTACTGTCAAGCCTTGTAATCATGCTTCAGCCAACCATTTACTGCCGAATTGTATGAATACGGTACTGCGTATTGTCGTTATTGCTTTGCAGCTGTCTGGTACAAAATTACTGATTTGTGTAGCTGTCATTTATATATATACTTTATGTAATTGTGTACTCTTGTTTAAAGTTACAAGAGACATATGACTAAGTTAAGGCTATTAAAACTTTACCAACTTTCAGGCTTTTCTGTCACTGTTGGGAGATAAATTATTAAAATTGGCAGCTGGCTAGTAATAGTATAGACCACAAAACTACAATAATAAATGTAAAACTTGTTTCCCTCTCAGCTTCAAATTTCCACTTTGGTACCGTAGCAGAAATGGAATTATTGGAATTATTTTGTTTGCCAGGGTTTTATGTGTTTTTGTGTTGCATAGTGAATTTCATATGTACGATGCAGGTAAACATTTTTTGTGTTTCTTCAGATTCGAGTTAACAAAATTTGGTTCAGATAATTCTTTGCGGTTTAAAGATGATTGTTTTTTTTTCAAGCTTTTCGGGATTAAAATGTGCTACTGAATAATAGAAACAGTCTATAGCTCTGATTATAATTTGTTTGTAAATGGTACGTAACATAGTCCAAGCTGAAGCTTTTACTGGGGATATTATGAAGTTTATGCAGGGCAATCTGTTCGTATTCGACTATTGTTTGATAGCAGTCATTTATGTTTGTGTACCCTTTGTTGTAGGTTTTATCCTATTATTTCGCTTGTTTTGCCGGTGTTTTATTAGCTTATTTATGTACGTGTTTGTGTATTTTTATTTTACTTTATGTATAGGCGTGGAAGCTGCTTACCCCAGAAGGTGGAAGCTGCTTACCCCAGAAGCGAGAAGGGAATCAACTGCTTCTTAATCAGTTGAACATTTGAGGTTTTTACATAAATTTATTCGTTATGACTTTAAGACTTAGAATGTTATTTCGAAATCACCGGCTTGTTTTATATGTGTTCCCAGCATTTTAATGTGTGTTTGTATGAGTTGAATCATCATTAACAAATAAAATACAGCTTATATGTGTTGTGTCCTGACTCCTGTCTAGGATAGGCGGATAGGATAGTGAGTGATGAAGCAATCCAAGCTTTGAAGACCGGTAAAATTCCTTTAGCTGTATTAAAAAGGACTAATTTTGCTTTCATAATTCCAGCCGCGAGTAGACGCGCGCCGACGCGCATATGTAAAGCGTATGCATGCGTTTGTGAGCTTGAATCCGGTACACCGTTGAATCCGCCTCCTCAACAGCTTTCGAATAATATGCAGCATGATAGGTTCCCTTTAAATTTGAAAATTTCTTAAGTTTAAGTGTTAATTAGCAGCTATAATATCAAAACAATCGTCTTTGCAAGAGCTATCCAATGCAATTAAAAATAACGAGCCTTTTCTATGAGACGTTAGAGGGGACATTTTAGTATAGGTGACAAAATAGTTCTCGACACCGACCGTGCAAATTATTATTTGCACTCGAAGCCTCCATTCATACGATTCTTCTACAAGTGCAGCTAAAACTATTGTTAGTTAAAATTATTTATTGAGCACTGGACGGATATATTTTTACATAAGTTAATTATAAATTTGATTTAACGCTTCATCAGCGTAAAAGTCAAGTTTTTCATTATTTGTTTTCTATAAGCCAGCTTAATAGAACTCTGTAAAAGTCATGGTCCAAACAGCTCCGGCTCGGAGCAGCGAACGGGTACAGTTTTTGTAGCAGCCAGATCTCGTCCCACCAGTGTGGTCATTAGTCGAAGCTGATAGTGAGAATCTTCCTCTCCGTCCTCTTTCGGACGGCGGAGTCGATCCCCCATCTCGACCAGAGTGGTACGAAAATTCCGATTAAACAGAAGGTATAGAGCAAAGTTCCAACTGGCATTAAAACAGACCAGAATATTGCCGAGATCAGTAACCATACTGTAACCGTGACGCAGGTAGCTGGTTTCCAGTGCAGGAAAGGTCAGCACAATCTCCAGAACGTTGGATAGGAATGGTAGGGATTGACAGATGAGAAATATTGCTGAAATAAATGTTAGTAGAGAGGAGATTAGCTGGGTGGAGGCCTCTCGTGTGATATCTCTGGCTTTCGGATTCGCCGACATCAACTGAGCGATCACTCCAGTTCGCCTTGATAGACGACTGATTATCGCTCGATTCAAAATAACCAGGAGAGCACAGGGGACGACAAAAACACAGCAGGCGTACAGGACGCCCATATAGATCAGTTTGTAGTGAAAGTTACCTCTCAGAGGTGTGGCGTTCAAATAGTAGGAGGTAGCGTTTAGGGTAGTATCGAAACAGGGAACGGTTGTAACCTCAGCGAATCGTGGAGCGTTAAAGATCAGCGCACCAATCCAGATACTGATCACAAATCGCCAAGCCAGTCGGAATCGACCCACTCGACGGATCAGAAACGGATTATTTATGCTAAAATATCGAACCACCGTCATGGCGCAGGTGGTCCAAGCCGAGGCGGTTTGAAACACACAGGCCAGCGGATATGCGTATTTGATGGCAACATTGATAAAATACTGATTTTCATGAGTCTGCAGAAGTCGTGGAAAAATGAACAACAAAATTGCCGTCAGCAGGGTTCCAGTGTCAGCCAGGGTCAGTGCGGCGACGTAAATTCGGAAACTGCTGGTTTTGAGCAACTTTTTGACCAGATAAATCCCGCCTATGGCATTTCCCAATAGACCAAGTGGGCAGATTGCCAACATAACGTAACCGCATAGTATTGTGGTTAAAAGACTAAAGGAATGATCAGGACACACCATTTTGGTCTATACCTAAAAGAGCACAAGATTTAGCACATCTGAACTTTAGTTCATAATTTCATCCGTCCAACTGATTTAATGGGCAATCTATAGTTCCGGGTATAACTTATCGCATATAAATCATAGCTGTTGACGGAAGTGTGGCCCTATTTATTACAATATATATAGGAACAAATCAGGGCAAGGTAGAAGTTTTTCTACCTAATTTCCTCTCCTAGATCTATGCAAAAGGTTTTGGTTTTGGATCCGGGTGTGACAGAATCAAAAAGAACGTTCCTAAATCTTAGATTTAAGGAATTTGAGATTCAATAACAGTTTATATATATACTGCGTCCGTTTCTTCCTTTCCAGCTTACATAATCTACAGCCAATACGGAAATGCTCTGCAATACAGGAGGCAGTAATCATTAACTGAAAACATCTTGTTGGTGTGATGAGAAAGAAGCGTCTGAAAGTGCTAAGCTCCAAGCTAAATTACTCAGCAAGGCACAGTTCAGAAATCTGTGACAAGATAACAGGAGGGCTCAGGAGGATAAAATATTAAGCAGACTTTCTAGAAAAAACCTGAAACAATCTTGATGCTGAATCACCAACAAGCTATTCCGCAAATTGTTCCAATTAAAACTTCGCATAATTAATTAAGAATCTTCATCAAATTTCCAACTAAAGTCACTAATAAAACTGTTTTTGCAAATGGTCGCATTATATACTTTACTAATGGCTTACATAGTGCTTAACTCGAAATGTCTTTACAACTTGGCTGTTTGTTACCAAGTAGCAGAAATTCATGTACAGTACTAATTTTGACTCAGAACCTTGATGTAACGTTTGGAGGGACGTACCGCCCACGCCAACTTTTCTCACTTGCTGTTGGAAAGGATCTGCCATCGTGTTCACAGGCGTAACACCACATACGTGACTCTGGATTTAAGTATAACTATACTACTATTTACGTAACTAACTATACTATTTGCAAACTTGCAAGACTGCTCTTATAAACTGTGGTTACAATGCTTGAAGCTTGCCCACAACAGTTCCTTGATCTAAAACGAAATGGATAATTTTTTGAAATTTCCTAAGATTATTAGCTCAAAAACTAATGAATCCGCATTTTCCATTAGCTTCTAGACTGAAGGAAAGTGAAGCTAAATTTACATAGAAATTTAAGTAGATAGACTGAATCTAAAGAACACCGTCGTATGTAGAAGGTTTTTGGTACCAAAACAGTCACATATTACGGGAATGGTTTGCGATAGTAAAAAGAATTTTATGCACAATATATACCACCACCTCATTTGATCTTAGTCAGAGCTAAATCTATGCTGTATGTGCAAAATCGCCCTAAGAACTATGGAAACGGCCGGTATCGACGGGCAGCGCGGTATCGGAAGATCGGTCAGATAGAAAAGGCCGGCAAACAAAATTTCGGCCGGTCAACAACACTATTCTTGAGAGTGCATATATGATGGTCTTTCTACTCACTGTTTAGTTTTGTGAACACGTACATTTGTGTGTGACTTTTCGGACGTTACGAGTCGTGGAACATTAAGCAGTGCATTTGTAATCTTTCTTGGAATTACAGAAACCAGCTATTCCAGATCAGGTGGTACGAACGAGGCGAGCTAACGAAGACGATACCTTTGCGCACCTTGCCACTTTCTCCACATTATCTAATGGATCGCAATAAGTTTCAAATGCGGCCAAGCACGCCAGCACCTTAAGCCACTTATATATTTACCTAAGTTGGAACAAATCTTAAACCTATATTTTGGGCTCCGTGACTGTATGTACATATGTACATATATGTGGCACCTATTTACCGAATAATTAATGATGGATAGCTAAGTCTGGCTAAAGCCAACGTATAAAGAATAACACCGTAAGAGTGAATGGCAGAAATATAAAATGTTCAAACAGAGACTTAATACAGTGTGCTGACTGTTTTAACTTAATTTTACGAGTCACTTTGATTTCGTTTTTCTGTTTATCTGCTAGGGATAAATGAAATAAATTGTCGCAGGCTTCCTGGCTTCCACAATATCAACAACATGTTCTTTCCTCAAAACTTGGTGATATTATGATGTTACAAACTTCAATTCAATTTTCTTTATGCTCATGAAAATTCTACCGGGAGCTTCAGAAAACTTTCCCCCTTACTTTCAGCGAAAGATCAGGAAAATAAGTACAAGGGAGTCTTGTTAGGAACAAAGCTTCCATGGCTACATTACTGTAAGAGCTTAGCTTTTGTGTTAAAGGCGAAGTCTGACCCCCTTTATTAGACCTTAGATTGAAGTTGCAGTCCATTAGTTTCCTTTCTAGTTTCTATGGACTCAAATTTGTGGTGAAGCAAAGCAGTCTCAGTGATGCATGCTTAAATAATAGGAAAGGAACTTCTGCCATACCTAGTTTACCTACGTCAAACCGGATGCGTTTAAATACAAAGAAAAGGTTAACAAAATGTTGCTGACTTTAAGAATCGAACATTAAAGTATAGATGTTGTAGACAAACACGAGATGTCATGTAGGCATTGCAGATCAGTGAGTGTGTGCGAGTTTGGCAGTCCACTTGAGCTGTTTCCTCTACACCCTCATAATAAGTTTACTCCTACTCTGCCATTAGAGCAGCATCTATCGGGTCTTCCGATGTACCCAACAAGCCAATTACAGAAATCTAAAAGTTTACTCCTGAGTCAATGTTATCAATGTCTAAACCCGAGTTAAGGGTGGATCCATTTTTTGGTCATTTTTTCGACTTTCTCCGATGTCGCTCATTTTTACATATTTCATAGTCCAAACTGTATAGTTAACGTGTTTTTGAAATTAAAGTCGTAAGTCTTACGGTTGTTGAGTAATTTCACCTCAAAGTTGAGATTTTATGTGTTAAACATAAATATTAAAATTTGGCACCAAATTTAACAGACATCAAATTTTAATACTTCAAAAATTCATTAAAAATTTTTAAAGGCCTAAATCAAAATTCTGATTCCTACAAATCACAGTTTGGAAACATGGCAAAAATATGATATAAAGTTTGGGCGGATCCATTTTGCCATTCGCGAGATTTCTCTGGCGCACGTGAAAAAGTGACTACTTTTCACATTTCCTATGATTAACACATGAAATCTCAACTTTGAGGTCAAATTACTCAACAACCGTAAGACTTACGACTTTAATTTCTAAAACTCGTTAAAATATATAGTTTGGACTATGAAATTTGTAAAAATGAGCGACATCGGAAAAAGTCGAAAAAATGGCCAAAAAATGGACCCACCCTTAACTTAGTTATTTCATGCATGAATTTTACCCAGGTTTGGGTGTTGATCAACCACAGAAGCGAAGAAAGAAGGTCTGGCCTTACCGACGCATCCTCTTTAGGGAAGTAGAGCTCTTGATTATCCGCAGACATATATCATAAGAAGGAACTTAAAAGGTGAACTACGATGGTTGTGGGAGGAGCAGACCATCAGATAAATTAAGGTGGTGATTCCTTTTGGGCACATATTGGCGGCATATATCAAGAGGAATTTTGATGAAACTTTCAAAAATAAGTTCATTTAGCGTTCAAACACCCTCCAATAAACAAATCCTCCTCCTTCTCTAATTCGCGATTTCCGTTCAGTGCGGTGTTTGCCATTTATGAAAGTTTGGCAGCAGTTTCATAGTTATGACTACATCCATTCGCAAGATCTCGTTGAGCTCTACAATTTTGCTTTTGGAAGCACCTTTCTAGCTTCTCCCTATCGCGAGATATAGCCAATTTTTTATTTTGGCTTCCATTTCCAAAAGTTGCCATTTTTGCAGAAATCGAATACATAATCCACTACTTCTTCAGCTATGCAAGCCAGAAAATTGAACTAAGTGTGTAGGTTTGAAGGTCTCTCAGAGGCCAATTCTCAGAGGAATAGTCGTCAACAAATTGCTATCCTGTAGGCTGCTATCATAAAAATGTAGTTTTTGCGAAAACATGACCAAATTTTTTCCAGCAATTGTGGAGCATTCACTACGTAAGCTAGAGAGTTGCCACTTACTAGACGTATTTTACGCAAATATACCAGGGACGTTTTTTTAGTTGCTCCAATAGCTACCTTTCAGCTGAAGTGACCGCTTGCCAAAGTTGAAAAAGTAGGCAAGGTCCATGTCACGCAAACATTTCAGTTTATTTCTCCATAACAAAGAGCGATTTCAGAATACCTAACTAAAAAAACTTCCCCAGCTATTTGATGGAGGCATCGAATGATATAGCCGATGTCTCGCAAAACAATTTACTTGAGTCTGCAAAAAATCTGAAAAATTAAACTTCTTCTAAAATGTGTTAAAAACAATCAGAAAAGCAACATTAATTTCATGGTACGCATTCAAACGAGACAATGTCAAGTTGTCAATAAAAATGGCTTCTCAACTCCAAGTAATGAATGAGTAATAAGGCTTCAAAGTCGATGTCACCAAAGAAAATCACCACCTTAAGACGTGAACCTTTTGACCGTTAGATAGCGAAAAACAAAAGATTAAATTTCCGGCTAAGGCACAAAAACAACAAAAAGCGAGACCATGGCTTGGAAAAAGTTGAACAATTGTGGTAGGATATGTTCATTTAAATTGAGGAGCAAAGTTTTAGTTCCAGTTCCTGGTCCGACACGCCTGGTCTGTGCTCATTTTTGAAGCCTTGACGCAAAATTCAAACTATACATACCTTTGTCAAATTTGTGAAGGGAATTTAAAATAACGACAATGGAATAATGGATTGGATTAGTCGTTCCTCTTGAAAAGACAGGAGGGTATCAGATAAGAAGCAATTTTCAATATTTGAAATGCAAACTTAATCCTAGCCTTGTCAATGCACGTCAAAACAAGCTATAGAGTTGCGTAATGCGTAGCAGGGATAAAAGCTTGAGGCGTCAACTGCTCAGGACCTCGATGAGATCATAAGCTTAGTTGCAGGAAGCTATGTAACCATGCACTCAAACTAAGCTAATAGGCTGGAAAATTTGAGTCACTCTCTACGCAAACTCTATTATGTCCAGGTTCCTGTAATGATCCAGAACCCGTCGCCGTGTGGCATAAATCTCAGCTAACGTGCAGTGTGCTGAGTAGTGTTGTTGCCCGGCCGGTTTTTTTGACTCGGCCGGCCGGAACCGGCCGACCGAGCTTGTGAACCCGGCCGGCCGGCCAGAACCGGCCGGCCGACCGGGTTATGCAAACCGGCCGGCCGACCGGGTCAAACAGGCCGGCCAGCCGGCCGGCCGGTCAAAAAAGGCCGGCCGGTACCAGTTTTGCCCTATTTTCCGTGTATTTTGCATAATATTTAGCATTAATTGATGCATACAGTTACTCCTGGTTATGTATAACAGATAAAATCAAGTAATGTCCTTTTTTCTGAAGACCGGCCGGCCGGCCGGCTGCTTCTGACCCGGCCGGCCGGCCGGGTGTTGGCCGGTGGCCGGCCGGCCGGACGGATGGTCGCCAGAGCGGGCCGGCCGGCCGCCCGGCCGGCTGGCCGGCGGCCGGCCGCCGGCCAGCCGGATTTTCCTCGGCCGGCCAACAACTCTAGTGCTGAGTACATATTACTATTCAGATTGATATCAGCAAGCGGTCGGCGTAAAAGCGACAAATCGTGAAACGTTCAACTCTCAACTGGTTTCAAAACTTTCAAATAAACCTCAAATCAGTAGTCTAAGCTTTTGATGCCGATGTGTCTAGTTTGTCTATTCAGTAAGATTTTGGGGGCCTGGAGAGATCAACTCGGACACTATTAAAAGGTCTAAACTTAAAACGTCTATACGTTTCATTGTCACACGTTCGTCGGTAGACGTTATAAACTTTAATGAATTGAATTTAGACGTTTTAAACGGACCTATGGTGAACGGTTCCCTACCAAAACGTCTAAATTCAAAACGTCGAACGTTCAAAACGTCTACCGACGAAACGTCTAACGACGAAACGTCTATTGACAAAACGCCTAATTTTTTCAAAATTGTGTCACACGTTCAAAACGTCTACACTTTCCCAACTTCATGTATTTGTGATTCTACACTTGTAATATTGAAAGTTTATGCAAATCTTGATTTGTTGACTTGTCCTAGTTTGGGTTGCCGCTCTTTTACCAAAAAGGCAAACCTTTAAAATTTTGGATTTTGAAATTTGAAAAAATAGATTAGATTTTTAGGACCGCTTAAGCGTCAGCATTAACCGGATGCTAAATTAACTCCGTATATATGGTGAACTACCCGGACCGAGTCATTGAGTTTGTGACAAATTTTACAATCAAAAATGTTTTTATTTTGAAAATGTTTTCAAGCTATTTGAATAACCAAAGTTTTATCAAAACTAGACGTTAGGGTAGAGTTTAGTGTTATTTTAATATACCCTACTTTTAAAATTACACTAAATCTATTACAAATCAAATTTGCACATTTTTTTCAAAATTTACAAGCATAGAACCAAAATCACATGATGTTATGACAGTTTAGAAGTTTTGAACATGTGACACAATTTTGAAAAAGTTAGACGTTCTGTCAGTAGACGTTTCGTCGGCAGACGTTATGAACTTTAGACATTTTGAATTTAGACGTTTTAAACGGACACCATGGTGAACGGACGGATGCAGCCCTCCCCCAAACATACGCACAGACAATAAAGGCTTTTGTTATTCTTGGTCGCCTTGCCCCAACTCCCAAGTAATTAGCCACATATCCAAATCAGGCACAAAACTTTTCTTTAAAAATTGAACAAAGGAAAGTTTCTAAAAATTGACTGCGATTCGTTTGATTTTTAGCTCAAAATTCTAGATTATAGGCAGCGAAAATTGGACAAATAATAACATTATCTGGAGCAGGAACAACGAGAAAGGAGAAATTAAAAATGTGAGTCAGTTGAAATTTGCAAAATGTATGAAGACTGAAAAGAACTTAAAAGATATTTTCCTGATTAAAACATGGTATATACTAAAGATTCGCTGTTTACGAAATTGCCACATCTGATAACTAGTGAAAACGCTATAAAACTGACCCTTTCAGGCAAAAAGAGTTACTTCAGTCCTTGCTCACCCAAATATGGGAAAACAAATTCAAGTCCCAGTTTCAGTCATCCGTCAATGTGACAAATGAAAGCAGGAAAATTAAACATTAGAATGAAAAATTAGTGGGTGAACCCGGAGCGGCAGAGAGTCAAAGTAACAAACCTAGCTGAAAATAGCTGACGCAAGGTGCTACTGAACATTAATTTATTAATGAAACATTGATAAACCTAACAGAAGTATATATGTACACAATAAATAACAACAAATGGATTTGTTGACATTAAAAAAAGCAGAGTTACACAGTAAAAGCTTGGCTCAACAGTCACAATAAAAATCACATAGTACAAAAGCAACCTTAAAACAGATTATAAGGCACAAACTTAAAGGTACCTACCTACACTAGAAATGAAGGCTTTGAACTGCAAGGAGACTATAATTCTAAACTATTTCTTGTGTTTCATGAATTCTGAATTAGAAAAGTTTGACTGACAAGTCTTTCGCAAAAACCCACGAATACCTTGGAGTGGAGTATCACGAGTTTCGTGTTATGAATGAACTCTGAATAATAAGAAATTGCCGGATACCACCGCACCATCTCCTCAGTTACCCACCGGCCAATAATAAGGGCACACAAACGTAAAAACAATGTAAACAGAATTCCATCAATCACAAAGCAAAATCCCAAATGTGTATGAGAATGTCGCACACTGCACAGTGATTTGTTTGTACCGATTCCATTCTTTGAAACAACTACATAAGACACATAGCAGCGTACCGACAATTAAAAAGAATAACAACCACTTCATAAAACGACATGATTACCAACATAATATACATTTACCAACATAATATACATAAAAAGTTAATACACTTTAATAGTTGACAACAGTAACGTCATTATCGGTTTGGCTTTGCTGATCAAGCAATTCTAGATCTGGGGTTTGTTCAGGATTGTAGGATTCAAGCTCTTCAGAGGGTTGATCCTGCTGATCCAGGCCGCTGCTATGACAACCACCGCCAATCATTACTTCGACGACGTCCGCTTCAGGATGATCGATCTTCAGTAGATTAGCATTGGACATTGACCGTTTCTGACTCTTACGGCGCTGGCTGGCTCGTTTCACGCTTCGGCGAACACTCCCAGCCTTACGACGAATGGCGAATTGAGGACCGATCAGGATTCGCTGACGGCGAATTCGTTCACGGGCAACGTAGGCGGCCACACCTACGACAGTCAAAAATGCCCCGGCAATAATGGCAGCTCCAGCAATCATCAGAACGAATTGTGTGGATCCGATCTGTAGCCAACTTCCTGAAAATCCCAGTTCGTCGTCAGCCTGGGATCCCGGGAAACCGCGCCGACGAAACTGCTCAAAATGAACAGGACTGGCGGTTGACCAGCGCTGCTCCGTTTTTGAGGCTGAAAGGGCCACAATCCCGAACCGAGTGACGGCCAGAACCCGCGCCGCATCGATTTGGAGCACCAAATCACCGTTACTGGACACCATTTCCCGTTCCAAAGTCTGCGGCAGGGGATACCAAAGTCCGGTTAGGGAACTGTGCCAAAAAGGAGCGTAAACGATGTGAGCCCGAATGGAAGTGTCCGGTACCGCCCGGCCCCACTGAATGCGAGCGACGCCGTCTTCAACTCGCTGCTCCAACTGAACGTTCTCATCGGAAAATCGCCATTTCCAGCCGGCTGCGGGGTCTTCCGGAGTGCTCTGGTAGAAATCGCAGACGACTTGACAGCCAACGAAACAGATCATCTGATTGCCACACATAACTCCCCAAACCTAAAACAAAACATTATCATTAAAACACTACAGCAAGTGCTTATTGAATAAGAATTTGACTGACTGACAACACATACTTGGAGAGGCTACAATATTCGAAGCTAACATGAAAAATTGGTTTGATAATGTAAAATGAGATTGAAGCAATCAGGCTGAATAGAACTGCAAATTTCCAAAAATCGCAAACTCTGTTCAAGGTCAGTAGAAAGTCCCAGGTCTTTTCCAGATTAAACCCCCCAGTGCTAAAACTTTTAAAATTTGACCAATCGAGCTGAAATTTGGTATTGGTATGTTTTCGATCATGCTGAGCTCAAATATCGCAAAATATTTCGACTTCGCAAAATTCGAGTTTTCCGAATCGCAAAGGGAATAGAAAATTTTTTGTCTTCGATTTTGCTGAAAGGTTGTAAAAAAGGTTTTTCTGGGTAGCTGAACTCGAACCTGCTGTCTATTTTTCGATTCAGCTTTTCGTTGGCTTGATATGAGCCTGAAGGAGCTTAAGTTGAAAGCTTATAATGAGCTAACGAAAAGCTGACTCGTAAAACGGATTTCAGTCAGATTCGTGACAATAGGAATAGTAAGACACTCAGCTCTTCCTAATGTATTAAAAATTTGCTAGAAACATTAAGGCCGAAATCTCGGGGGGGGGGCTCTCAGCGTGTAAACATACAACGCTGACATTTTCCAAAAGCGGGCGTTTTTGCCAAATTAAATACTATGACATGAGCTAGGACATGAGCTACAGCAATAATTTTTATATCATTATGTTGCGTAGAACGAGATCTTTTAACGTATAAAAATAACATGGTTCAATTCAGGCTTTCTCTTACAAAACCGGCAATAAAGCAACCTTTCCACGAAAATTCCAGGAATTCCACCATTTCGTCGAAATGTTGCCGGATTTGTAAGAGATTGCCTGAACCTAACTACACAATTTTTATATCGTTAAAAAGATCTCGTTCGTGTCTTACTCTTCCTTTATAACGCAACATGAACTCAGTGTCTTACCGTCCCGTCCTTGTAAGACTAAATTTTTAGGCGCATATGCGTAATAAAATTTTAAAAGTTAGTCTAAACTCTCAGAAAACACATCTAAGAAAGAAACAAAAGCAGACTACAGTACTCTTGTTCCCGAGATTTGCGATAAAAAAACCTAATTTTAGAATATAACGAAGTCCAGAATTGTTCTATATTTGAACACACCTTTGCTGATACGATATACTGGATTTTTGCTCGTTCAGCTTCAAACATTTTGAGACAGCACAAGGCACACAGAAATCAACAAATTTCGATTTGCAATTGATTCAACTTTTGAAACGAACACAGAAGCATCCGAACTTACATTCCAATTATTGAACATTTTATCACAATTGTCCCAGCACATGAAACAGTCGGGACTTTCTGAACAGGTTTTGTCAGTCAGACGAATCATGTTGGCAGCGAAATAGTCCAGACACTGAGCTCTGCATCGACCCACGGCTTCCACGTACAAGCTGGCTTCTTCAGAGATGAACGATCCTGTGTCCACCAAAGGAAATTCCGACGACAATGCCAAATCTTAAAACAGAAAAGTTTTTACTAAATTCTGAACAAAATCTTTTTACAAACCGGCAAGGTATTGTTCGGGTAGAAATTTTTATAGTAAGTAATTCAACAGTTTGATTAAGCTTGGAGTTTAAAGTATGTACATTTAGATAGATTCAAGCGTACCCGGTGATATATTAAAACCAGGGACCGGTGACATCAAGCTTCTCAGCCTGGGTTAAACTCTACCCACTTTTGACAGCATTGTTTCCAGAATAAAAGATTTTAGATTTGCGCTCTGGATCCAGAAAACCACTATATATTAGTTTTCAGCAAAATTGTTGACAAAAATTTTTCCATTACGAATTGTAAAATGTCGTGAAATCGAAATAATACAACTGAATACTACAGCTACTGAATACTGCAGCTACTGAATACTACGACTACTGAATCCTAATACTGGATTCTGATGAATTAAAAAATACAAAAATTTTAAAATTTAAAAAAGTTTTTAAAAATTTAAAGTTTTAGTTTGGTAAGGGGGGACCAAGGGGAACCGAAAAAGTTTCTGAAACGATTTTGCTGAAAACTTGACTGCAGGAGTATTCAGAGGCGCTGAGCACAAATCTGAAATCGGTTTGAATCAATATAAACTTACATGGTAAGCTTACACTTCCGCTTATACTGAGCTAACGCAAAGCTGAAACAAAAAAACGGATTTCAGAGTCGTACGCAGCGCCCCTAGAAACTCCTGTATGCAAGTTTTCAGCATTTAAAAAAAATTTCGGTTCCTCTTGGGCCCTCCTTACCAAACTAAAACTTAAAATTTTTTATTGAATTTTTGAATTCATCATATTCCAAAATGCACCCATTCAAAAATTCAAAGTTATTGGTCAAAAAAACAAACGTTAGGGTTGAGGCGGGCAGAAAGCGCAGAAGATCCAAGAAATTTTATTTATTGAATTCTAAATTTTACTTCTAGTCAAATTTGTCAAACGTGCTTTCGACATCATTTTATAAATCAGTTTTAATTTTTAAAATCTTTAAAGAAACTTAAAGAACTGAAAAACTTTAAAGATCCAGTATATGAATTGCAAAGCTTACATGTTAAGCTTACAACTTTAGCTTATTGAGCTAACGAAAAGCTGAATCGAATAACGGATTTCAGATTCGTGCTCAGCGCCCCAGAAAAACCTTTTATGCAAGTTTTCAGCAAAATTTTTTCAAAAATTTTTTTGGTTCCCTTTGGTCTCCCTTGCCAAACTAAAATTTTAACTTTTTTGGAATTTTTAAAAATTTTAAAATTTTTGATATTTGAATTCATCAGCACCCATTCAAAATTTCAAAGTCATTGGTCAAAAAATCAAAAGGGCTGTGGGAAACGCGCAAAAGATCTTTATATTACTGAATAAAATAAAGTAGCTAACATACCTTCACAGGAAAACACAAGAAGTAGAAGTAATCTGATAAACATGGCGGATAAAATCTCTATAAAGAAAATCGTTAATGTTTAAGCAACCACACAGTTTGAAGTCAGACGTTTGTACTAACAATTCTTACAGTTTAATTGCTTATATAAGAGACTTTTAAGCGCTCAAAAGCCTCTGATTGGCTCTTTGCGCAGTGACGTAAATGGGTCTCAAACTGGATTGGTTGAATTTTCGGTACTGGGCAATGATAAGAATTTTCAAGATTTCACTAACTCCTTTGACGTACAGACAAATTATCAACTGTCACCTTCTCATTCATTGTTCTCATTGATATTATTTCCGGTGAAGACAAACGAAAACAAAACTTACTGACGCAAAGATGACCACATCTAATTGCAGTAAAACGTCCATCATACTCTTACAATTACCTAACTCTAAGTGTTCACTAAAAATTATATAACATTTATGTAAAAGTGAACGGTGCCTACTTACATTTGGTTAGACATATGTAACTGTAACAAATGTTTTTCAAGCATATCAAAATATAATTCCCAAATAAAAATCATCTTAAGGTGGTGGGATCCTTTTGTGCAGTGCTTTTGTGGTGTTTTTGAAACGCTATAACTTTCGCAATTTTGGGAATTGTAAAGAGCTTTATACATCGTTTTGAAGCTTATTATCTGTATATTCACGTGGGCTTACGAAACTGGCAAAATTAGGCAAAAAATAGCAGAAATTTTCTGACAAGCTGACATCGAACAGGATGAATATAGACCAAAAGTTTTTGAACATCGATTTCTCAAAACTGAAGAATCGGCCAAAAGTTCTTTTTGTGCCACGATATGAAGGACATATGGGCCGAGGGACGTTTTTTTGGATTTGGCTCAGCAGGTCTTAACGGTCGAGAAAATCGGCCAAATGCACAGTAACACGAAATTTCGCAACTTCGCATTGAGTTTTCTTGCTACTCAATACGTTTTAGCCCAAACCAAGAAAAACGTCCCTCCGCAGAAGTGCGAATTTCGATTCTGCCGAAAATCTCCGGAATCCGTCGAGTAGTTTTTGAGAAATCGATGTTCGAAACAAAATAATCGCAATTTTGCCAAAATGGTTTTTCGGCCAAATCTCTAGCTGAAAGCAATAAAGTCCCGCTACTAGGCATTCATAAAATGTGCATTTGGACGATGTATCGATTGAGTATAGCTAAGCCAATTTTGTCCTTAACATGTGGCAGTAATTTTGAAAAACTGATTTCCTCGAAAATGGCCATTTTTTGACCCTAAAAACAGTTTTTTGCTTATACTGACATAACCACTGGAGATAGCTCAAAGGTTGTAAAAGGAAAAATGTTCATTTTCGAGTCCTCTTTCCAGCCATACCAACCAATCCCGTGTCTTGTCTACCTACTGGGAGCTTAAGGCCAAAAACCAAAACTTTCTTATCTTTTGGCCTAAGAATACTGGACTGGTCCTAAAATGTTAAAGAGCACGGAAATAGGTTATTTCGTAAGTTTTAGCCCTTTGCGTAAAGGATTAAAGCCGTAGGAGTCAAAAATACCCGAAAGGAAGCCAGCACCTTAAAATAATTATTTATTTGCTGTTACAATTTGGAAGACTACATAGTCGGATCTCTTGCGCTTTTCCCCCACCGGCCCGGCGCGACATTTTTTGACCAATAATTTGAAATTATAACTTTTGCAAAAATTTGACATTTAAAAATCTTTAATTTTTTTGTAAGTGGTTCAGCTCAGCATCATTGTGGCTCATCTTGAAAGATGCTGCTCTCCGCGGACTATGCAAACGTCAAGAAGCGGAGAAACCAAAACTTGGCCCCCAAACCAAACCGCCGTGCGGTTATTGCAGTCACCCCCAAGGCAACTGTATTCGTCCTTTCCGAGTACTGTTGCCCCCCGCTTGACAACAGTGACGAAGATGCCTGAAAAACTAAAGTCTGACCAAAAAATCTTGGAACCGAACTGTGAACGCCTGTCCTGAGTTAACCTTTGAAGTTAGTCTATATAAACTATATGTTTTTAGAAACGTAAGGAGGAGGAGAATCCAGTAAAACCATCATATCCGGTCTATAGCCGGTAACCGGATACCAAATCGATAAAAAAGCTTCAGATTCGGAAAAAGAATGCTAATAATTTCATGCTCTAGTATATTGGTCCTTCTTGGCCCAAGACACAACCGAAAATCCGGTCACATCCGGTCCTTGTCCGGTAACCGGATGTCTAGGTCACAAAAACTGTACAGCAAGATGGGTAGGTCGTACAGTTTCGCTGATTCAATTTTTGGATTCTTCGGGTCGAAATTAGTCTATATAGAAAATTTTGTTCGATTTGGATCAAAACTGCGTGATTTATGGCCATATCCGGTTCGAAAAAACCGGAAAGATCGGGTTTTCCCGGTCTGGTGCTCGGAATCCCGGATAAAAAATGTTCGTTTTTGGCACAATGAATATTTGGGAGGCTACTTTCATTTTACCTGTATCAAAGTAATTGAATATCCGGTCGATTTCCGGTTCTGAGCTTTGAAATTTGAAATTTCATGGGCTATTGTCTCAGTATCCGGTTGGTTCGGAAGTCAAATTATTTCATTAAAATGATATTTTGTCTATCCCTAACAAGCATCAACCTCAAAGTACTTCATATCTGCTGTAATTTTTGAATGATAGTGTAATAAAAATGTGCTGATTTTTCTTGTTTTGTCTAATTGTTAAACCGGATATGAGATTTGATCCCATATGCTTAGCTTTGTCGCACGCAATATAACTTATTTTTGAACCATTTTAGAAAGCTATCATTCAAAAATTACAGCAGATATGAAGTAATTTGAGGTTGATACTTGTTAGGGATAGACAAAGTATCATTTTAATGAAATAATTTGATTTCCGGACCAACTGGATACTGAGATAATAGCCCATGAAATTTCAAATTTCAAAGCTGAACCGGAAATCGACCTGATATTCGATTACTTTGACACCGGTAAAATGAATGTAGCCTCCCAAATATTCATTGTGCCAAAAACGAACATTTTTATCCGCGATTCCGAGCACCAGACCGGAAAACCCGATCTTTCCGGTTTTTTCGAACCGGATATGGCCATAAGTCACGCAGTTTTGGTCCAAATCGGATAAAATCTCCTATATAGACTAATCTAGACCCGAGGATTCCAAAAATTCAATCAGCGAAACTATACTATCTACCCATCTTGCTGTACAGTTTTTAGTGACCTAGACATCCGGTTACCGACATGGACCGGATGTGACCGGATTTTCGAAAATGTCTTGGGCCAAGGACCAATATACTAGAGCATGAATTTATTAGCTTTCTTTTTCCGAATCTGAAGGGTTTTTATCGATTTGGTATCAGGTCACCGGATATAGACCGGAGGGTCTTATCTCGATTACCCCCCCCCAGTACTCAAAATCCTTAAAACTTGACCAAATGAGCTAAAATTTGGTGTGGGTATGTTTTCGACCACGCTGAGTTCAAATATCGCAAAATTTTACATTGTAATTAAATTACATCTTAACACAGATGACCTCAATTCTTATGTCCCTTGAAAAGTTGGGAAATAATTTGAGAAATCCATTTAATTTCATATGTTGGCATAGTTCAAGGCCGCACCCAGAGGGGGGTTCAAGGGGTCTAGACCCCCCTTCTGGGATGACAAAATGGAAAATTTTTGCCATTTTTTTGGCAAAAACAGCTATTTTGAAAAAAATTTTCGCGAATTCGGCGCGATAATTTACATTTTGCAAGAAATTAAAATTCAATGTGCTGTTTTTGGGAAAAAATGCAAAAAATTTTCGATATCTGGGGGCTCCGCCCCCCAGACCCCCTTGCATCTTAGCTTGGACTCCCCCCCCCTTTTCAAAATCCTGGGTTCAAAATTCAAAGTTTAAAAAATTTTAAAAGTTTTACAAAACTTAAAATTTAACTTGGTAAGGGAGGGAAAACGGAGATTACCAAGAAAATAAAGAAATTTTCGTCCCCTACTTTGCTGAAAAATTGCATATATGGGTTTCCTGGGTTGTTGAACACGAATCTGGAATCTATTCTTCGTTTCAGCGGATCTGTTTATCTGTTTCCCCCGAAAGACCCAATTTAATTATTCCCCTTTCCAAATTGAAAACTGTACATACTCTAGTATTAAAGTAACCGCAGATGTAAATATGCAGAAATGGAAATCTCCGGATAATTTGTAACCTAAAACTAAACTTTTAAAAAATTCTGAACTTAGACAAATGTTGAATTTGAAAAGTATTTATAATGGTGAATTTTTTATTAATTATTTAAGTTCATGCATACTATAATTGCTGTTTAAACATTCAAAATATGTATAGAAATAGCTAGAACCAGTTAAAAATTTTCAAAATACTTAGTTAGAACACTAAAAACTGGAAAAATTGATAATTTTTCTTGTGGATAAGTATGAATCACCTAGGTACATTTTATAACCTTGATTTCAGCCTTTAAATACATTTTAACGCCCCAATTTAACTATTTCCCCCAAACGACTGGAGGGGGGGAATGGTTGAGATCCGTTTCAGCTTTTCGTTTGTTTCGTAAGCAAAAATAAACCTATTACGCTTACAACTTTACATAGCTCTCACCACGGTAACGAAAAGTTGAATCGTCAAACGAATTCCAGATTTGCGTACAGTGCCCCAGAAAGCCCACGCAACTTTTCCGCAAAAACCGAATCAATAACCCCTTTATTTTCTTTATGACCTTCTTACCAACTTGAAATTTTAAATTTTGAAAATTTAAAAATTTTTGAATTGATAAGCATTCAGCACTCAGTATGCCCTCGTAAAAATTAATTAAAAGTTGAAAAATTAAAAGTTAGCATTGGGGGAAATGCAAGCGCAAAAGATTCGACCTGTCAAGCTTTCCATTCCAAGGTCTGCTTGCTAGTTTTTTAGCTTAAATCTTTATCTATTAAAATTATATTTTACCACTTCTATTGTCTTTGTTGGTGCTTCGAGTTAATTCTAATTTCAAAGATAGAGCAGCATCTGTCAACGTTTCTTAACGAAAAGCAGAAACCATTCACGTATTCTTAGATTTACTTAAAGGAGCGATCGAAACTACGTAAAGCTTTTCAGATTCCAAGAACCGAAATTTCCGATTCACTCTGGTGCTCTGCAATTGTTGGGACTTAACAAAATCTGTTGAATTTTGCTGCATCTGGATTTGTTTCCGACCACGTTGAGTTCTACTGTAAAACCATTTATGATTTCGCAAAACTCGATTGTATTCAATTTGTGGGGAGCAAAAGGAACGAAAAAACCCGATTCCGTTTTCTGCTAATTTTTATAGGAAGCAGAAAAGGAACTTTGGCTCAATATTAATTTAATTTACGCTCGTCTATAACTACTCTTTGTTTATCACTAAAAGCCTGAGACATGGCCGGAAGTTCTACTATTAAGCCCAGTTTTTAAGTAAACGCCAAATGTCAATTATCTCTGTCAATTTTGCTTAAAAAGCTTACCGCCAGAGACAGGCCAGATCGCGAAATTATCCTAAATTATGCATACTGGACCCTTTATTTTCCCACCTCTTATAAACCAAACATTTTCTGAACAGGCAAAGAGTATTATTAAAATGTGGGTGAAATATTGCTAGGCCATGAGATATTTTTAAAGCTATGAGGCGTCTAAAATTGATGTAATCTCGTTAGGAACTGGCAGTTTGTTTCAGTTTTTAGCTTTTTGGGATTGCCAGCTATATATTCTTAATAAGTTCCGTTCCGTTTGCTCATGCAAAACACATGAGGATTCCAAAATCTGGCATATATGTTTAGATTTAAATTTTAGCTTTAGGAAATCCAAAATCTGAACGGCTTTTCAGTAACCATATTTTTACCTTCGGGCTGGGGGGGACATACATTCCTCCTACTGTTAAAAACCTACTTTACTAACTGTTAATCCGCCCTAAATTACTCTACTTATCTTTCGTGAATGATCAACGTATCAATATCAAACAGCAACCATTTAGCTTATATAAGGTAGCTTAATTGCTTATGTAATCAGTCTGAGTATTGTTCTTCTGTAGTACGGTCGGCCAGTTGGCCATATTCTATATTTACTGTATCTGTGCCTTTATTGCCATTAATAAATACCGTAAGTTCCATCATTAAATCATGACCTTTACTTTGCTTCATTAGGGCATCTTTAGTTAGGGATATTTAATTTCTTTGATCGAGTTGCACCTTAGGTTAGGCCTTTATTAGAACCTGCTATCGTTTCGCCATCTAAGTACCGGTTTGGTTACCGGACAGTAAACCGGTAGTTAACATTTGGCGACCGTGACAGGACCACTGTCCGGTTTGCTAAATTGAAAAAGTTTCAAATTTCGTGAATTTTCAAAAACGATTTTTGAACTTAATTTTGCGATTTATTGAAAAAGGAAAGTAGTTTTAGAATCGCAAAAATTAGGAGAATCTTTTAAAACGCTTTTTGTTTAAGTTTGAAGACTTTGAAATTCTCCTATTGTGTAGGGTGCAACTCTGAAAAATGTCAAATTTTGAAAGTCGGGTTTGTCCGTTGGGGGACTTGTCTTACCCCTACCCCCACCCCCCCAGATGTTCTGAATTGGGGGACGGCGAAATAACTGATACTGCGTTATTGGGGCAGCCCAATAACCTATTTTGCAGTAAATTTTAGGTAGATTTAAGGTAGGATCCCAAACCCCCCCACCCGCCCACCCCCAAGACGGGAAAATTTTGAAAATTTTTGTAGTTAGGAAAATTTTTCGTGGGTTTTTCCACAACCTTTGTGCCGAACTTTCTCGATACTGAGAAACATTGACACAAAGGAGAAGCAACAGAAGCTGATCTTAGAGCATAAATCGTGAAATTTTTGCAAAAATTGCCAAATTTTGGTAAATTTTTGTACCCCCCCCCCAAGGGTAAATTTTGTCAAATTTTGCAAATTTGTGCCTAAATAAATTTTGTGGGTACTCCCCAAGGCTTGTACAATTTTTGGGGACCCGAAATTGCTAGAAAATTGCAGTTTTTAGGCATTTTTGGGCAAAATTTTGACCCCCCCCCAAAATCCCCCAAAGGTCAATTTTCGTCGAATTTTGGCAAATTTTTGGCTGAATAATTTTTCTGGGAACCCCCCAAGCGTCGTATAATTTTTGGGGACCCATAATCGCCAAAATTTCGAAGTTTCGGAAATTTTAGGATAAAATTTCGAAACCCCCCCAAGCGACCAAAAATCGATTTTTGAACGATTTTTAGGCCGAATTGCTTCAAATAACGACCGTCCTAGACGCAAAACGTCGTTCTAGGAGGATTTTCGACTGATTTTTGTGTCAAAAACGTAATTTTGACTTGATTTTGTACCCCCCCCCCCACCCCCCAAAATACCAATTTTTGGACATATTTTGTTGAAAATTTGTCAATTATCAACGCAAATGTCCTCCATAACAATATCCCCAAACCCCCCCTACTTGTAATTTAATCAGGAACGTTTGTTTTGTCTTTTGAAGCAATTTTGCCGACGATTTTTGCAAGTTTTTTTGAATACGTATATAAGGCCGATTGAGGTCAAATTGGCGTTATTTTCGACGAATTTTTGAGATTTTTTTGTATTTTTGGGTAGATCTGAGGTAAAATTCTGTTTGTGTGCGCGTAAGCATTATTTTCTGAACAGACGCATATTGTGTTAGTCTTGTTTTTTTTTGAAAAAATGCATTTTTTAGACGGATTTTTGACGAACGTTTGACATTTGGAAGCATATGTATATACTTTAGAAAACTGGTAGTTTTGGTCAATTTTAAGCAAACAGGAGGTCGTACATGCGCTAAATATGCTGCTTTCGTGCAATTATGCCCATTTTTGGAAAGAAATGTGCCTCCTCCCCAGTTTTTTTCGTCGACAATTTTCACTTTTTTCTGTTTTTGAGCAAATTTTGCTATTTTTTCGGCGCAATTGCATTTTTTCTTCTGAAACGAAGTATTTTTGTCAGTTTTGCGTTGGTATACGTACAATTCGTCGTTGTTTTGAATCTATTTTGAAGTGTTTTTGTAGCCAAGTATACGTATATATCGACACGTTTACGGTTTTTTCGGCATGCCTCCGAAGTTGCTTTTCCTTTTTTCGATTTTCCTGTTATAATTATTGACTCGGTTTTTCTTTTTCGATTTATTAGTCCATTATAGTTTGTAATGCGCAGTTATAGCCACATTTGCCGCAATAACTTGTCTACAAGACAGTTTCGTTGTTTTTTCTGTCGCAAAGTTGGCCATTTAATGGCTACGTGTCCCATACGTATGTATAATTTTCGATCCCCATTTTCTTTTCATGCCCATCCGCGCAATATTTCGAGAAGTTCACGCTATGATGATTTTGCGTTTTCACCGAGAACTACGAATTTTTCGTCCAATGTTTCGATTTCGCCGACATACGTACGTAGTTCCAGAAATGGTTTTTCTCCCCCAAGTTTGCTTAGTATATACGTTCCCCCACCCATCAGATGTTTTTCGTGTGGTTTTTTCTGTTTTCCAAACACGAATTCAGACCATTTGAGAAGCATAAATTATGGAATTCGCTATAGTGGCAATTTCGTCCCCCTTGCAGATCCCAAATTTCGAACTTTTTCTGGTCGAAATTCAAGTTCTACGTACAGAAACGAATTCAATGTTATTCCTAGTTGTGGCCTAGGAAACTACACCAGAAACAACCATTCTTTTCGTCCTAACCCTCAGACTTCTTTTTCTAGGTCGAAAAATCCTTCGAAAAATGGTCATTTTCGAACCTTTGATGTATGTCCAGATTTTTCGGGCGAAAAATTTTTTACGGAGTGGCAGAACCAAACGAATAGCGCAATGAGGAGTAGCCCTATGAACTGCTACTATAACCGATATTCGTTTCCTAGATTTGTTTCTCCGAGATTTTTTACAGGCCAAAACGTTTTTCAATATGGCCATAGTGCCATTTGGCCCAAATCTCAAAATATTTCTGGTCGATTTGCAAAATTGGGCCCTCAGAGTCAAATGAACAGTAGTTTTAGGCCAAGCGCGATGCGCTGGAACAGAATTTCACGTTCTTATCCCTCGAATTTTGCTTCTTGTGGTCGAAATTTTGGAAAATGTACGTTTTTGACCCCCCAAAACAGGTCATACCTCCCCAAACGTAAATCCGCTTGTTTGAACGGGTTTTCTTCGAATAATTTTGATAAGTCCTACGGTATTTCGAAGCAGACAGATAGTCTGGGCAGAAAATGCCAAGACCATAATTTTTCGTGCTCAAGGTCCCAGGTTTCGACTATTTCAAATTCGACCTTATGTTCACTGGAGTCTGATTATTTGGACAAGAGCAATGAAGCACTTTCTTCAGGACACAATGATCTCAATGATGGCATATCTCTTGCTGTGAAAGACTTGGAACACTTTGACCCTTGCATGGATTTTATTGGAATCGATATTGCCCCTTCCATTGATGATGAACCCTTGGATTCTGTACGTGATCAGCCGACAGTTGGAAAGTCTGAACGGAATGGAAGTCTGAAAGAAGAGCAAGATTTGGAGACAAAGTGGATACGTGTCCCTGATCCTGATTTCCCTGGAAGACATTTAACTATGGAAGTATACGTACTGCCTTCAAGTGAAGATTCTTTTGAACAGTTAGAGAATGGCAGAAGCAAAGTGGAATCTAACAAAGCTCTTGCGAATAGTGGCTCAATGAGTGATACTTCAGCTTTTATGGGAACTGTATTGACTATTGCCCCAAAGAAGGATGATTATGGTTTGGATTTATTATTTGATGAAGAAAAGGGCAATTCAAGTGCTGAAGATATGGAAAAAAGCACTTATGATCAGCTGAAGCAAAATACGTATATGGAAAATGGACTTGGTTTGGAAAAGTCCAATGTGATTATTACTTCTCAGCCACGAGCTTTGTCATCGCCTTTCTCTGCAATTAGATCATGATATTAGATATACGTATATACCAGATGTACGTATAAAAGAGTATTCTTTACGGTCATCGGGTTGTATATCGTTATTTTTTGCGTGCTAAGTGCAAGTTTTCCTTCACCTAGTACGTAGCTACCCACAATGCTCCTAGTCTTATATACATATGACTAGTGCTGTCGTCTGGTAGCGTGTATCGCTTGTATTTTGTTTTTCACTTTTTTTTACTTTTTCTCTACTTTTCGTATTACTTTTGGTCTATTTTTGCTAATCGTTAATCTGAATTACTTGAAAGCTTACTTTTCTGGAATTTTTTGTACTAAAGCAGTTGTTTTGTTATTTTGCTAGTTTACTAATCTGAAGTATCTTGAAGTTATCTTAAAAGCAAGCAATTTATTCGTTAATTTGTTGTTGTTGTTGTGAAGAAGAAGAAGTAATCTTCAGAGGCTAATTATATACGTGTAATCCTAAAACGCCTCATTATTTTGTTTGAAGACGAATTTTGTGGTACTACTTTGGAATTAGCTTGCTATAGTCATTTTGTTAGTATTTTGCTAGTACGAATAGCGCGTAGACGCTTATATACGGTTACTGTTATACTATTAGTCAAGCTTAGTATGTTGTGCGCACGGGAATTTGAGAAGTCACCAATATACTGTTAGTCAATTTTGATTTGTTTTTCGTTGTTACTTATGATTAATCAGAGTTACAGTTTTTCGATTCTTTATTAATTTGGCATTTATTATTCTACTTCATTGTTTTTGTATTTTGTATTTGTTAATCGTATTACTATGCATACAGCTAAACGCCCATAAAAAGAATAATGCTGTAAATATGACGCAGAGAAAATTAAGGCATCTAAAAAGAGGCAAAACGAGTCCTATATATATTAAAAGGACCAATAAAAATAAGATGCCAGCGTCTATATATATGTTCTTTAGTAGCTAGGTTAATGTTTGTTTTTCTTTTGTATTTGTTACGTATTTTGGCAAGCTAATTCTGCATTGAATTTGGACTTTTTGAATTTTCTTGTTTACTCTAAAAACTGTTATAAAGCTTCTTTATTCTTAAGTATGTTATGTTTATCTTTGTATTTTTCACTGTATTCTTTATTTGCTTTGTACTTATTGGCAGTAGATTAGAGCAGTATGGTTATTCTTATCTTTATCTTTATTTTAACACCTCATTCAGCTCAAGCCATTTCGGTGTAAAGTAGCTCTTATCTTTTGTAAAACTTCTTTTCTTTTCTATCTTGACTTTAGTTTTAAAAGCTCGGACAAAAAGGGTACTCAAGATGTATTTATGTGTTTGGTGTAATTAAGTAGTTTTGTTTTGAGTGAAGCTTTAGTCATTTGTAAAAACGTGATTTTGTAAAATCTTAGAAATTCTTTTCTTTTCTCTTTTCTATCTCTATCTTTTCTCTTTTCTATTGGATCTTTATTTACAAAACTTTGAATCTCTTAGGTTGATACGAGTATTTTTGTGGTTGTGAATGCTTGTTTATTTTCAGCTATGCAGCTATATTCCATCTCGAGTGCATTCCATCCAACGGTGCTTTATGCTCAATCTCAAGGCCTTACATCAGCCATTATCTCTACGAACAGTTAAACTGCCATTTATAACAGACTTTAATTTTTCTTTGTCTTTGAATTTTGTGCTTTATTTTTTGTAGTTTGTTAGTATGTAGTTAGTTAGGTATTTTCTCTGTTCTGTCTATCTTTCTTTGTGTCTTTAGCTTTGATTTTGTATAGTTTTTGGATTATTTTTGGCTTTGTCAGGATAGGATATGTGTTGTTTTTGTGTTTGTTACTCGATGGTACTCGTATTTTTCGCCAGGGGATGAATATGTAAATTGAAATATTTGTAGTGGTTTTTGTGGTTTAGTTGTGTGAGTTAGGTTACTTTAAAAATTTGCTATCTTTCGGATAAACTAAATTCTTGAATTTTTCTTATATGGATCTTTAAGTTAGGTTTATTTAGGGTTTATTTTGGTTTGTTTGTTGTGTTGAAATTTGTTTTCTTTTAAACTACCATTTCGGTAATGCAATTCATTGATGCTAAGGGCATTTATGCCATAGGTCCAAGAGTTGAGTTAGAATGGATTGTACTGACACGGTAGTTTCTGTTCTACTCTTTACATCTGTTGAATCTGTGAATCTGTAGTCTATCTGTAATTGTTTCTTTTCTTTGTGCTGTACAGTAATTGATTTTGTACTGTTAGCGTTAAGCTATATTTAGTCTATAAGATGCACTGCTAATGCCATGTAATAAGATCCATTGTCAACTTATATTTGTCTTCTTTTTCATTGTTGTAAAGGTAAATCTGTCATATTTACTCTTTTGAAATCGTTGTATAGGTAACTTGTATTGTCTTTGACTGTGTATAGGATAATATGTAGTATCTTAATCTTGTAAAGCAGTGATTTTCTTGTATTGTTAGAGCGCTATATAAGTACTTGTAAGTGTGATTGTTTTGCGTGTGCTTGTGGTTTTTTGTATGAGTGTGGATTTATTTAATAGTGGTCTTTAGGGTACTTGTTTTTCGATTGTGGGATTTTTTCTTCTTAGTGAACTTACGTTTATTCTTGTTTTTCTAAATTGGATTTACAGTTAGTCTAATATTGCTATCAAGTTTACGTTCAATGTGAAACATCTACCCCTACGTTTCGAGTTACTTGTATTTTGACTACCAATAGCTACCAAATCTTTCTTTCTTTGAAGTTCTTTCTTTCACTCTTATGTGGGCATCTGAATGGCGCACCGCACGGTGTTGCACGGTTTAGGTCCGCTCATACGGAGTTGGAAATGGGACTTTATTTACCTTTTATTCTTTACTCGAATTACGGTAGCATTCTCGTTATCTTGGAATTTATCAGGCGCTAAATTCATTTCCAGGGGGATGATGTTAAAAACCTACTTTACTAACTGTATTCCACCCTAAATTACTTTACTTATCTTTCGTGAATGATCAACGTATCGATATCAAACAGCAACCATCTAGCTTATATAAGGTAGCTTATTTGCTTATGTAATCAGTTGATGTATAATTGTCGTCGTGTCCAGTAGGCCTATTGAGCCGTTGTATTTGCCTATTTGCTATGTTTATGATCCTTTGCCAGTAAATAACGTAAGTTCTATAGTAAATCATGCCTTCCATTGGTATTTATTAGGGTACCTTAGATAGGGTTATTTAATTTCTTTTCGAGCGAGTTACACCTTAGGTTAGGACTTTATTAGAACCTGCATTCGTTCCGCCATTTAGTTGCCGGTTTAGTTACCGGACAGTAAACCGGTAGTTAACATTGGCATAATTCACCACTTTACATTAGTGTGGAACGAGATAATAAGTTTTTTTTTTTATTTTTTAAATTTTTTGTTGGGGGGGTTTGTGGGTTTGGGGTGTATACCTACAATCCTGCGCTGGACCTGATAAGGATTTTCTGGCACACATTTACGTCGCATTTATATCAATCAGCCTGTAGCCGCCAATATATGTGCAGGTAATTTATTTTTCCCTTGAGCCAAAATTCATCAGGTTATTTTATTTGAAAACGTCATTTATTATCTTTTCACAAGAATGTAACACAGATAATTCTAAGTATTTCTAAGAACGACACTAACTCCTAGTAATATTTTTTTCCGTACGCCCCACTCCAGTTGGATGTGCACCGGTTAGGAGTAGTGTCAGCCACGATAATTTTAAATTTTGACTATTGGGGAAGGGTGATTGGCTGACACCGAATAATTGTCTTCACAATTACCCGAGGCGAGTACCAAGGCTGGAGATTTGTCCATCACCGTCTATGTGATGAACGCACCTCGGCAGCTCCACCCGAAGGCGGCCGCCCCTTAACTCTCGGACAATTAATTGACATAGGCGGGAAGGGGGGATTGCTAATGTCTGGTGTCAGCTGGCCCGTTTGAAAAGCAAAAATTGTTAATTTGGCTGAGGGATCCTTAGGATCCAAGGTTTCGTGTTTGCGGCCGATTGATGCAGATGGTACATTCTCCCAATCTGATCAGCCTAATGTGTTGCGTAGAGTATTACAACTGTGATGTGATAATAATTATTTAAACAAATTTTAAAGTTTATTTAAATTTGTTAAATGAATTAAGTAACTTTTAGCATGCCGTAAATTTATATAGATATTAATTCCTCTTAAAATTTAGAATACAGAAATAAGCACGGGGGACCTTTTCCACCCCCCATACTTATTACTGTTCCTAACATAATATGTGTATACTGTTTTGAAACTTGACTTATCTCCATACTTAAACAAAACTTAGCTGGGTTGGATATCACTTTTTGACACTCTCCAAGATGTTGTATTTAGTTGACACAGGAGACTAGCCTCCCCAGCGTGCAAATTGTGTTTTAGGGCGCTTTGCGTCTGTCGTGACTCCCGCGTTGCAATATATGGGCAGCACCATACCCAGCCAAACCAGAGACTATGAAGGGGACACATCGCGTGCATATATGCATTGTTGATATCCGAGTACAATCAGCGCGGGACCTTCAACATAAGATACAAAACACAACAGCCAACCAAACTATCTGAGCCAGCTTAAGGACTTTGACTATCACACAGTTATTTACCATGATCAAATGCTAATTTTCAAAATTGTTATGGTAATGGGTAGTGTTAAAACGATTACTGATTTTCCGAAAAGCATCAACAATTCCTAATTTTCCAAACAGCATCAGAAATTTAAATCCAATTTCCCCTGAGTGGAGTAAAGCATCAAAAAAGGAAAGAAAGGTATTAAAAATTATTCGAAAAACTTTCAAACTTAGCTTTAACTGCGCAGCCGTTCTTCATCGTAGCGGATCCAATCTCTCCTAGTGATATTTCTTTTCAACGTCTTCACATTTTCTCACTTTCTTTTTCGGTTTTATTCAGAGTGTAGTCTGCAAGCATCTTCTTATATATGTCTCAGCGGTTATATGCTCACCTTCCCCACAACTATTTTGACTTGAAAAAGTTTGCTGGTAGATTTATATACTAAATAAGTCCAAACTCCTAAGAATATCAACTAACACATAACGTACAATTTAAATTTTTAAAGTTTTAACTTTTAAACTTTTTTTAAATTTAACTTTAACAGTTAAAGTTTAAACGCTTGAAAAATAGTTTGAGGGATTACTATTCTATTTCTATTTTCAAATCTTACCCAGTGCAGTGTTTGAACAGTTAATAGAATTATTTTTAAGACATAGATTCACAATCCCGAAATTGATATTTAAGGGTAAGCATGATGTATAGGTTGGAGCATGGGCATTGAAGGACCGATTTTTAGACCTTAATGGTGAAATGCAGCAATGCAAGAAAAAACTTATATTTTAGTTTATGTGTTAAGTTTTGCTCCTAATTATATGCCGCAATCAATGCACTCGATAAAGTCTAATAAACTGGTCTCTGGAGGCACGTTGCCGCGGTGGCCTATCCTTAAATTTGAAACTTTACAGTCGGATTTTAGGAAACGGCCCTGGCAGACCAGCATACTGGGGTCGCCTCCTACTTCTTGCTGGAGATATCGCTGAAAGCCGTGCGACGGGGGGAAACTGGTACTGCCCTGTCTGCGGCAAGAATGCCCTAAACAACTGTGTGAAATTCTGTCGATGCGGTCAGCGGGTTCATCTAATGTCCTGTTTTGGCCTAAACCCCTCATCGACTACTACGGTGATTAGCACTGTAGCAAACGTTCTCCCCTGTGAAAAGATCCTCCCGCCCGCCAGCTGCTGCGGGCAGTAGCCCGAGAACAGCCCTAACCCACCATCCCCCCACCTTACTCCTGCCCTCAGCTATACGTCCTCCTCCTCCCCAGCAGCCACAGGACGCGGTTACCAGTCAGGAACAGCGAACAGGTCCAATGCAAGCTCACCCCCCCCCCCACCCCAAGAAGGCCTTGTCTGGTGGCAGCCACTCACGCAAAAAAGCCACTGTGACGAAACTCAAGACTAACCTTATCTGCTGGACATAAATTTATGTTCTTACTGTCAACAGTTTAAGCATCTCTTGTTCGTAATTTAGCATTCAAAACTGGTGAAATAATGGTGATAAAATTAGAAACAACCCAAAAATAGATGAAATTAATTATTAGCCAGTTTATTATTCGAGTTAATTTTTAATCTTGAATGTTAAATCGCAATAGTATGTATGTTATAGTATGTATGAATTTAAATAATGAAAAGTTTATCTTAAATACGATTAAAGTTCACATTTAATATTCGAAATTTTTACGTTTAGGTTGTAGTTACCAATTGATCAGAAATATCTCATGTGTTGCGTTTGTGTATAAATACTCATGCTGTTAGTTTAATGCGAGATTTGGTTGTGGGAGGATAGTAAAGTTGGTGGATAGAGGGAATATTTGAAAAGATGCAGCTTTGCTAGGTTCACAGAAATCTTTATTCTTTTGTTTGCAACCGGCCAAGAATTACGGTCGAGGCATAACGACAGTTTGGAGATTTGTTTTAACTTCAAAGAGCAGGCAAAAGGCAAAAGTTCAATACGTTCACGTACAGTAAAGCGACCCTTTGCCACTCTAGTAAAGCTAGTAGGTTTAGCTAGGAATTGCTATACTATACCCTGTCTGACCATCTACCAATCATAATCAGCTACAGCGCCTTGCGATCAACCTAAAAACCGACCCAGCAAAGCTCCCCGGTGAGCACTCAGGAAGTCGAACTGGTCGAAATTCCAGCAAATCCTGCATGACTACATCCAGCACTGTCGAGACCCGGCGCAAATGGGAGTATACAGAGCTACCACTATCCTACAAGAAGCCATCCTGAAAGCTGCCAGGCGCAGTACTCCTAGAGGACGACTAAGGAAGCCCAAGCCGTGTTGGTCATCACAAGCAGCTGCTGCGGTCAGGAAGTGCAATGAGGCATACCGTACACCTCAAGTTTGCGCAGTCCTTTCCAAGCCGGATTCCGGCAACTTCGTGGAACAGAAAACCAAATCTCCAGAATAATTCACGATGTTGCTGATGGATTCCAGAAGAAACCGCCGGCGAAAAGAACTGCACTGGTCAGGATAGATTTCTCTAGAGTCTTTGACACAGTCCACAAAAACACTCGAATCAATAAACTACTGAATATGAACCCGCCCATTTGTTGTGTGAAGTGGATCAAAGTTTCCGACAATGGTCGACTCAGCAAATGGAGAGGTTTTCATCAAGGAGTGCCTCGGGGATCAGTCTTATCACCAGTCCTATGCATCATCTTCTTCAACACCTATTGGATGAAGGGGGTAAGCGGAAGCATCTATGCCAACGACCTGGGTCTCTGGCATACATGTGCTAGGGGGTTCGGGGGGGGGGGGTTCCACCCCTTCCCCCCCACCAGACATGGAGCTCACCCCCCCAGAATCCTAATTTTTCTCGTTTTTTGGGCAAAACACCGGACAAATCCGTTTTTCCGGCGGCCCCCGGCCGCCGGTTCACCTCCCCCCAAGACTTCCCTTCCTGCACATGTCTGGCCTCTGGTCGTCAGATCCCAATATTGCAGATACCGAGGCCAAACTCCAGCTGGCACTGGGCAAAGTTGATGCCAGGGCAGACAAATGGGGCCTTAAAATAAATGTAGGTAAATGCCAAGCCTGCATTTTCACCACTCATAATCGTGAGTCCATCCACAAACTTTCCCTCCGGACTGGCGGCCAGGAAATCGCATTCGACCCTCACCCATGCTTTCTTGGAGTGAAGTTTGATTGGAAACTTCTTCTTACATTGGTGGGAAGCCCCCTTCCCCCGGAAAATTCATACTACAAATTCAATATTCATATACTTTCTCCGGGGGGATCAACTTCGCTGTAGTTTTTGCGGGGACAAATTTTACACCGGGGAAACTGCTCCGGGACAAAGATGACATCCAGCTTTGTTTGTTAGAAACTGCACTGCGTGTGGCCGAGTCGAACCTAGTCACTTTTAAATAATAATCACTGAAATTAAAGCTCTGCAGCAGCTAATCACAAACGATTACTTTAGGACGCACAACAAGACGCCAAAGCAACCAGGTGCTAGGCTATCAACTCGACACAAGTCATGTCATCGTAACGAGTCTAATTACAAATTGTGTATATTTTCTTATGCACCAAAACTTTGATAGCTGTTTCCTGTACCTATTCCTTGAAACATATACATTACACGTTTTCAATCTCAACGGATCACATCTCACTTTCTTTTGAATTTGTTACAATACACCCGATTTATGAAACATGAGGCCTTCTATACTTGGTTTTTGAGCATAACCAATACCAAAGACTTTTTAGAAAAACAAAACTACGCCATAGCCGATGTGATTTGACATTTCCCTGGTTTTACTTGTGTAGCATGGCTTTTCCTAATGAAAAATCAAATACTAACTCAGAATTATTGAATTTCCTAGACAAGTGATCAGGTTTAACTCAAGTGTATGTCAAAAAGTTTGCCATTGTTTGTTAGTGAATTCAGTTGGAAGCAAGTTTTCTGAGTTTGCGTATGCTAGGTTTTAATTACCTGTTTTAGCATCTTCGTTCAGAATACGTACAGCGAGCGACTAGTTATGAGCTAATAGACTATGTAAACAAAAAATTAAGTAACTTTATTTTCGACCATTTTTTGCTAGACCAAACCAGATTAGCTGCTTAGAATTTAACACCATTATATAAGACTAATCCCTTAGGATTCGCAGCCAAAATATGTTCTCCATTTTCTAACTTTACTTTAGTCTTAACTTTAGTGCTAACTCGGCAGGAACAATACTAATGAGT
>JASAND010021886.1:55000-100291 GCA_030248195.1 Trissonchulus latispiculum
GGCAAAGGTAAAAATTACCTTTGGCACACATTTCACACTTAATCTTCTTTAATAATGGTTTATTCTTGAGCCAATCCAGAAAATGTGGACACATTCGTCACGACGCATCAACGTATCCTCTAAGCCTAGGCCTCCGAATAAAGGATGAAGCCCGTCTCCACAGAATTCTGCCATACCTTTTATCGCAGTGTTACCTACCTATTGCCGATTAGATTCAGATAGACACTAGTATTAGAGTAAGTGACGTCATTCCTTCTACACAGACATTTATAAACCTTTACTGCGATGGTACCAATTGACCGACTAGATAGGCGAGGAAAAACTGGAATAATAAAAGGTTTATGGCCGCTGTGGTCAAAAAATTAAACCTTAATTAAAAAATTATGGATTATTACTGGCCAAGAAGGCTTGACCAATGACTAAGGTTGTTACGCAAATCAATTGTTTTCTGCTAAAGCAACTCCCAGTATGATTAATTTTAGTCAAGATTTGTCTCCTTTTAGTTTCAGTTTAATTCACCCTACGCAACTGCACCTATTTTAGGCAAGAAGTGTTCTTTCCGCAGTGCTCTGTGCAAATCCGAGAACGGAAGATGATCGCTTTCAGGTTCTATAAGTTGAATTATGAATTTAATGTTGTAGCAAAATTTAGTTATGGAGCTAATCTTTCCCTAATCTCCAAAATTATCCTGCGTATACTGAGCGGTGAGATATAAGCTGTCAATGACAGTGCTAAAGTTTTCAAACATTTTGTCAATTTACATATTCTCGAGTATTTGAATCAAAATAGGACAAATAAGATATAATAATATGTCAATAAAATACTCCTGAAGCAGTGAAGGAGGTGCCGATATAGTAATATTATTGATTAAGTATCATGCATCATGATTCACTTTCCATTTAGGTTTTAAAATTTATCCAGAAAAATAATATGCAGCTGCAGTGGGGATTAAGCGTTTGGAGAGCATTTTTGTTGGAGCGTAGCACAATGATTACTGTAAGTTTGACCATCTAAACGCAAGTTCAATACGGATAGGTGTTTGATCTAATCTTGGTTACTTAAGTCTCAAGGTATCATTCTTTAGTCACCTTTCGTGTTAGATCTTCTTTCTCACTGACTGATTGATTGATTGATATTCATTTATCTGGAAACGTTCAAAAAGATTTGCTAAAGATTACCAGAAATGGGATAACTTTTTTCAGCGGTTAATCCTTTCTCGTTAGGGTTATGCTTATGATCCTCGGACTCAAAATTTCATAAACTTATATGTCCTGATCAACTCCCCGGAAGAGGAGACGACAGGACCAGGTTTGTCCAGTCACCAATCGGGACATTTCCGTTTAGTGAAAGCTGTGGATGTCGAGCTCCAAACCCGTAGTCCACTTCTATCTTTTACCCATGGCCCCATTCCATTATTCTCCCATGCACCTTGCATTTCCTGACTTATTTTTTAGGTTGTTAGTACAGTATTGGCATATGCTCTGATTCTGAACAAGATGAAAGAATTGAAGTCTCATGCATCTGTAGAACTGCTGATTTAAAAATCACTTAATGCATCCTGAGGTTTTAATTCTTAGTTTTCTGCTCAATGACGACGTCGCTAGCGACTTTTTTCGAAATAAAGCATAAAGAGTATGGATGGAAAAGACATAAAAATTTGCAAGGCATTCCCAGACGTGTGGGATTTTCTTGTGAATTTAACGACACCAGTGCATCAAGTATGGAAGGGATGGCTGATAGCATTGGACGAAGAACGTCAACAGCCATTAATCAACCTTGTTGGAGTTTAGAAACGACGATGAAGAAAACACGTTAGGAGTGTCACGGTGTGATTTTTCCCCCTTGAAAATTTTCCCCCCGGAAAAATTACACCGGTGTGGATTTTCCCCCCGGAAAACTTACACCGGTGTGTATTTTCCGGGGGGAAATTTTGCACCAATGCAAGAAATAATGCAGATTTCTGTTTATAAATTGAGTTTGATCATAATCGCAGCTATTAATTATGCTTTGAAGATGGAATATGATTAGCGTAATCCGCCAAAATAATTATTCATTATAATAGTTTGACTGAGATAGAGATACAAAATTAAATCGAAATATATAATAAATAAAATTTTTTGAAAAATCAAAAGATTTGTAGGATTGATTATAATCATTATTGTATTCAATTGCTTATTTTGCATTTAATAAACCTTATATGAAGGATGAAATGCTAAGTAAATAATAACTTCTAATCTTTCTTAGGTTTCTAATCTTTTTATGTTTTAATTTTCTAAGTAAAAATATATAAATTGAAATATTTGAGATTTTATCTCCGAGCTCAAATCTGTATGTAGGGCAAAGGTATAACAGGAATAATAATAATCAATTAAATTAAAATTTATTTTTTGTTTATTTTAGAAAATCCATTGAATTAAGCTGAAATAAAAATTTTCAGTTTGCAAATTGAAATCTCAATTAATTGAAATTAATCTAAATTTTCCAAGTCAACCTGAATTTTGTAAACTTTCCGTTCAAAATTTCCCTAACGAAAGATTTAAACCATTGAGCTGTGGTTGAACTCTGAGACTAAAATTTCCAAAATCTCCATTGTGTTTTTATTTTACTAAAACAGATACTTATTTAATAAGATTAGAAATTAGCAATGATTTAATTGAACTTTATTAGTTAATATTATTTAATTGAATGATTCTTTATTAGCTTTTATCGAATGCATTGATTGCTGCATATGATTATATATTGTAAAAAGAAAGTTATTGTCTGTGTTGGTACTTCATGACTAATAAACGAGACTTAACTAATTAGCTGCAGGTTCACAATCGGTAGTGTATGCCTACCGCTCCTCCTCGTGCCTAGCTGATAAAAACCTAATTAAAACCAGCAGAAATTCACACGATACTTTAATCTTAGAATTTACACGAAATTAGCAAACAACATTTTCCATCAAAATGTGCAAAATCACTAAAACAAATAGCCAACGCAACCAACGAAACTGTACCAAAAATGAGACTAATGTCTCAGCTGCCAATACGATAATAGGGAACCCGCACCCAACCAACTTATCGATAATTACTAACCAAGACAGATGACAATAACATTTTTGAATATTTGACTCCATCTTGATAAGCTATCAAAGTAGCTAAGATTCGAAATTAGTTTCATCATTCATAAGATAATTTACAAAATTGACATCATTTCCAACGAATATTTCACAATATCTATGAAATAAACAAGAAAGTTTTAATTCGACCTTATACCTTTTCCTGCCTAACGGCTTGGGCTCGGAGATAAAGGTTACCAAACTTTAATTTATGCATATATTTTTACTTAGAAATAAAATCATAAAATATTACTGCATAACAGACATGTGCAGGAGGGGAAGTTTTGGGGAGGGGTGAAGGGCGGCCGAAGGCCGCCGAAAAACCGGATTTTTCCTGTTTTTTACCGGAAAAATCCGGATTCTGGGGGGGTGAGGGACCCCTCTGGGGGGGGTGAGCTCAGGTCTGGGGGGGTGAGCTCAGGCCGGGGGGGGGGGGGTGCATACCCCCCTCAAACCCCCCCCCCAAGCACACGTATGCTGCATATGAAATATTAGAGTTGGCTTTTATCATAAAATTTTTCTTTATTATAAGCTTTATCAAATGCGAAATAAGCAGTAGAATATAACAATAATTTTAATTAATCCTTCAAAATTTCTGGTTTTAATGAAGTTGATTTTGTATATAAGTTATAATGAGTAATTATTTTGGCATTTCAGCGTTTCAGGCTAATCCTATTCCACCATCAAAGCATAATTAGTTGCTATATTTATGAGCAAAACTTAATTCGTAAACTGAAATCTGCATTATTTCTGGCTTTGGTGCAAAATTTCTCCCCGGAAATTTCACACCGGTGTAATTTTTCCGGGGGGAAAATCCACACCGGTGTAGTTTTTAAGGGGGGAAATTTTACACCGGGGGAAAAACTGCACCGTGACAAGGTGAACCTTAAGCATTTGGTTGTGTATTGTTTCATTAATCAGTTACTTTCAAAAAGGTGATGAAAATTAGTAAATTCTCAAACTTTATAAACATTTTTTGTCTTTTGGGGAACGCAAGATAAAACCAAATTACCTATACCGTTAAATAGAGCACGTTTGTTTAGGGCTTCCGAATGATATAAATATCAATTAATAATATTCATCGTAGCAATCAGTGACTAAGCTTGAAGTGGACCATGTTGACACCTTGTGGTCGTAAAGTTCAATAGATCCACAATTTTTTTATTTAATTTATTTAACTTTTACTTAACAGCTGAACTGGCAAGTAGAATTTCAGCTTGACCATTGGAAGGAAAGCCCACAACTTGTTGCATCTGTTGAATCCAGCCATTTTCCTTTTGTTGTATAATTATTAAGCAAGACTTTGCAAGAATTGACCTTAGATGATTGATAAGTCTTGTTAATTTGTTAATTGTTAAATGTTAATTAAAATATCACCGCAACACATAAGCTGCACTCCATCGGAAACTTTCAGTGCAAACTATAACGACCAAGTAGTTGTCGCAGTGTTGGAAGGTGGACGCGGGTACCCGCACCGCCTTCGTGTACCCGCATGTCCACGTGGACATGGACGGAAAGCTTGTCCACGTGGCAAACGTGGACAAATGTGGATAAAATTTTCGTTACCCGTTTTTTATAAAAAGCGTTAAAGTTCAACCTCGCCTTTGTTTAATCTTTTTTATGCTGAATATTTTTAGTTTTATATTGTTATGTTCTATTGTGCTGACATCATTTGATGTGACATTTGAGCCTACTGACTTTATTTCTTTTAAAATATCTTTAATATTATACTCTCTGCAGGCGTTGGTGTGATACGTTATATTATTTGTTTTTTTTGCTGATAAAAGGAACCTTTTTTAAAAGGTTTTCTTTTACAATTTACAATGTACAATTTATTACAAGCTTTTTTGTTATTGCAGGGGAAGAATTGGCAAAATATTCTCATAACGTTTTATTGAAAATCGAACTTTAATGAAACTTTGTGTTTTTATTGTTTTCCGCACAGTTTGCCAACTGAAAACTTCAACAATTACTCAAAAACTAGCAATAGAAATATTCTTAACTTAATCGTGTAGTTGTTTTAAATGCTTGTCGCTACAGTAGCGTCCTCATAATATTTGTAATGTCTTGTCAAGCTTAGATCTAGGTTTGAAACTACAATGATTGCGTTGAATCTTAACTAGAAAATGAAAACTATTGCATGGGCCCTGAGGTTTGAAATCTTTATTTTAAATTCTAAAATTCTCTATGCTCCATCTACTGTAAGTTATTTATCGCTGCTGCGATTATTTTTGGAGGGAGAGAGTCAGATTGTGGGTTTCAAGTCTCGGTAAGAAGGAAGATCTCAGCAAAACAAGGTTTACAGATTCTGAGTTTTACTTCGCCTTTTTGCAATTGTTATGGCTTACTACATATCTTCAGGAACCAATTGTGATTAATTTTATTTCATATTCTCTGAATTCTTAGCCATGCGAAAAAATATTTCCAAAGAATTTCCGCTGAGTGAAACTTCAATCATACAACTAAATGAAATATTTTACTAAAATATATAATGATAAAACAGAAAAGTGCTAATGTTAAACCATATGATTAGAATTAGATGATGTTATGACTTTGGCAAAGTATTTTGTCCAATTTGCTTGATTCAAAAAGCTATGTAGTTTACTTCACATTATTGAGTGCAAAATCGTGCAAATCGTTTTGATTTTTTTCCGGCTTACTTACAATATTCACTTACCAATGCTACTACTTTAAGGAAAGCAAAATTTTTGCCCAACTTGATATTTTAGTCGTCAAAAATGTCCAAAATGGTAAAAAACACTCACCGCACCCCAATAAGTATTTTTCATTTTTTGCAAGCTTAAACCTGAATTTTCAAAAATACCGGGTCACCGGGTCACTGGGTCAGGGGTCGACCGGGTCACCGGGTCACCGGGTCAGTAAATAGTGACCCGGTTTCATCTCTGCCGCACACTTTTTAAAGCACAACAAAATTTTAAAAGCACAAAAACACACTAAAGCGGAAATGTGAGATTTTGAAAAATCCTGGCTCTAATATAAAATTAAAACTATGATTAGTTAAAGAAATGTTTTTCAAACGTGGGCACTGATGGACAAAATTTAGGAGCGTGGACATGTGGACATATGCGGGCGGACGTGGACAAGACATGCGTGGACAAACGTGGACGTGGACACTAAAAATCTTGTCCACTTCCAACTCTGAGTTGTCGCTATCGCCCGAAATAAGCTGTTTAAGGTGGTGATTCCTTTTGGGCACAGACATATTATTGGTTGACGGCCCAAATCAAATGAAATTTGATGAAACTTTCCAAAATAAGTTTTTTAGCATTCTAACACCCTCCGTGCAATCCTGCTTCAAAACTTCGACGCCTCCGTTCAGGACCGTTTTCGCCGATTTTTGACACTTAGACAATTAGGCATAGCTATCATTATATTCACTCAAAGGTTCTTGTTGAGCTCTACATTTTTGCTTTTTGAAGCATCTTTCTAGCTTTTCTCTATAGTGAGATATAGCTGATTTTTTATTCTGGCGTTGTAAACTTGTCATTTTTGCAGGAATCAAATAATCCGCCATTTCTTGAGCTACGCAAGCCGTTAAATTAAACCAAGGGTGTCAGTCGGAAAGGTCTCGTCGAGGCCGATTGTTCGTGGCGTTGAAATCTTCTAAATGCTATTCCGTACGCTGCTATCATAAAAAATGTAGTTTTTGCAAAAACATGACCAAATTTTTCCAGCGATTGTGGAGCATTTACCATGCAAGCTAGAGGGTTGCCACTTACTGGACGTGCAAATACCCAGGGACCCTTTTTAGTTGCCCCGATTGCTGCTTTCTAGCTAAAGTAGTCGCTTGCCAAATTTGGGATAAGTAGGAAAAGTCCAGGTGGCACAAACATTTAGCTAATTTCTTTATAACGAAGAGCGGTTTCATAATAATTAAAAAGGGTCCCCAGCTATTTGATACTGGAATCGAATGATGTGGCTCACGAAAACGTCTCACGAAAAAATTTACTTTAGTCTGCAAAAAATCTGGAAAATTAAATTACTTCGAAAATGCAGTAAAATCATTTCCGAGAACCAAGTTAGGATCGCTTATTCATTAGAAAGAGAAAATGTATTTCATTTTGATTTCTCCATTTCGATACAAAAATGGCTTCTTAACTCCAAGGAATGAATGAGTAATAAGGGTTTAAAATTGATGGCTCCAAACCACCTTAATAAGCGTTTGCATTTTGTCAGTACACATTTTACATTACACATCCGATTTTCGATATTTTATCGATATCACCAGAAAATCCACAATCGTACAAACATTCAATAGCAAAGGGAAGCATTCTAGAGAAGCTACGCATTTAAATAGTTAAATATAACGTATAAATACAGTGTCATATATTAAAATATCGAAGTTTAAAAAGTAAATTTGAAAATTAACAAATTAATGTTTATGTGCCAGAGTATAACTTGAGAGATAAATGTAGGATAAGAGACATTCACATACATATTGCATAAATCGAAGACTTAAACAAGAATTCCAAAAAGATGATTTCCTTTATCGCTTGGATTGGTTGAATAAAAGTACTCCTGCCACAGTTTCGCAAAAATACTGTATTCAACTACAGAAAGTGGATTACCGACCACGTCCTAAAACAATCAAAATTAATTTCCCTGCAGTAGCACAACACAAACTCTCAGGATCATAAAGCACTGTAAAAGTAAACAGGTTATTTTGAATTAGGTAAGCAAATAATCCTGATTCCAAGAATTTAGGCAATATCATATGTATTTATATTTTTTGTAGATGTTTAGAATCGATCCGTATTACATCCAAATTTGTGTCAAATTCCATAACAAATACTATTTTTGTAGGATATATATCCGATTGATATAATGTTTTTATTTAGTTTATAATATACACACATACATATAAAGGAAATCCCCTGAGCAAAATCGCAAAATTCATCAACTTCAAGAGCACATTACTGACGTCTGCCGCAATGTAGATGCCGCACATCGTTTTAAAGCTGAGAATAAGCTCCTTTGAATGATATAGACTTTTTATAGCTGTAATCGCTGACGATTGACCCAACATTTGAGCTTAGGGGGGGGGTCACTTTTTTGCTGATTTTTCGACCGTCTGCGATTTTGCTCATTTTCACATATTTTGTAGTCCCAGGAGTCCTCAAAACAAGACAAGTGCGTTTTGCATAATATAATTCTATCATTCTGTAGAGCCAAGAGTCCATAATAATTTCCCTTATATATATATAAGATCTTCTATAATATAATGGAATTATGGGTTGGACTCTTGGTAGAGCCCTTCAAAGGTGACCTTGACATGTGGTAGACATGAGAAAATGAAAACTATAGTTAAAAAGATTGTGGCAGAAAAATTTTTCGCTGTGTGAAAGATACAGTGGTACGACTTTGCACACATATTAAGGACATATTTAGGAGTGCAGCTATCTACTTTGTTGCAATTCTATTGAGTGACGGATTTTTGGCGAATTTTTAAGGTAACAATTTTGGAATATTAGTGGTTTTCGGACCATGAAAAACAGGACCTACAGTAATCTTTTGTTTGTCCCGCACGACTGACATAAGTTACAAAAATGGCGCATAGTAGCTGCACTCTAAGCATCAAAACATATCTTATGAAACTATCCGCAAGTTTCCATCATCTATAGTACATTCAAAAAACTTGCACAAAAACGGAAAATTTTGCTCTAAATGGCCATTTTTCATAATTTTCACATTCTTTTGTTAATTTCTCACTCATTATGTGGTAAAAAACCACCAAATTTGGGTGATTATATCTATGTCTGCCACATAAAAAGTCAACAAAACAAATGCGTCAATTATGTCTGCTGCGGCGCCAGCTTTGATAGGTGATATTTAATATTTATAAGTGAAAAATGCCAATTTTTGAATTTTTGCAAATATACTCAAATTTGGTATCAATCGATAGCTAATGAAACGGGGAATAACTTTTCTAATAGAACTATAGGTCTAAAATGTTGTCTGTGCAAGATAAAGTGAGTTAAAATTCTACTAGGCAATGCTGGAAAGTTATGTCAGCACATCACCAAACATGCATTGTGAACGCCTGTCGGCCAGCTAGCCTTGAGCCGTGTCTGATAGATATTACCTTAGTAAAGTCATTAATTTGGTGTATCGGTCAACCCTGTTCTCGATCGCGTTCGGTCTCCACCTGACCTTAAAAGGCTCATCACTAAAATTTACAGCTTTGAACCTGAATAACTGTCACAGCTTGATTATGAACTCTAATATTTTGTCTTGTTTTTGAGAATATATGGGTGCATATTACCTGTGAAAACGAGCGAAATCCGTGACTATAGATTTTTCACGAAAGTGACTTTAAGGTGCTGGTATCGCTTTGTGTAAATTCAACCCTACACGCTTCAATTCTTCATGAAAGTGGATGAAACTTTCCAAATACATTATTTTCGTGCTCTTTAACGTTCTGGGACCAGTCCCGGATTTTTAGGTGCAAAGATAGGAAAGTTTTGGTTTTCGCCCTTATTCTCTCAGTACATAGTCGCTACACCGGATTGGTTGTGATGGCTGGAACGAGGGCACCAATGTGAACATTTTTGCTTTTACGACTTTTGAGCTACCTCTAGTGGTTAAGGCAGTACAAGCCAAAAACTACTTTTGGGGTCAAAAAATGGCCATTTTTGAAGAAATCGGTTTTTTCAAAATTACTGCCAAATCTTACAGACAATTTTGGCTGATTTATACTCAATCGATACACCGTCCAATTGCGCATTTTATCAATACCTATTTGCTGGAGTTCGTTGCTTTAAGCTGAAGAATTCGTCGAAAAACCATTTTGGTAAAATTGCGATTATTTTGTTTTGAACATTGATTTCTGAAAAACTACAGAATGGATTCGCGTGATTTTTGGCTGAATGAAAACTCGCCCTATTGCGGAGGGACATTTTTCTTGGTTTGAGCTAAAACAGCTCCAGTTGTGAGAAAACTGAATAGAAAGTTGCGAAATTTCGTGTCATCGCGCATTTGCCGGATTTTCTGGAGTATTGAGACATGCTGAGCCAAATCCAAAAAATGTCCCTCGGCCCGCATGTCCTTCATATCATGGCACAAGAATAAATTTTGGCCGATTCTACAGTTTTGAGAAATCGATGTTCAAAAATTTTTGGTCTATATTCAGTCTGTCAGATGTCAGCATGTCGGCAATTTTTTGCTATTTATTTGCCAATTTTGTTAGTTTCTTAAACTCATGTTAATGTACAGATTATAAGCTTTAAAACGATGTATAAAGCTATTTCCAACTCCCAAAATTGCGAAAGTCATAGCGCTTCCAAAAGTCACGACAAAAGCACTGCACAAAAGAATGCCAGCACCTTAAGCAGGACATCTTTGGAAAGCTGAGTATGTGCTGTGCTCTTTCAAATGCTATAGGCTATTTTGCTTTAGATTGCAACCACAAAGTTTTATTTGGCAAGGTTTACCAAAAACCGGTCAAAATGGCTACTTTTTGGCAAATGGCTACGGAACACAATTTAACAGCAACCATTTACAACTAAATGGTTTATACCATTCAAAAGGGCATATTCTCAGCTTTCCTACGATGTGAATCTTAAGCTCTAGGTTGTTGCAGTCGTCAGCACTATGCTGTTAAATGTGATCAATTTTGATCAGTGGAGATTTCCTTTATATGGTCCTAATGTTTACATTAAGTTATTGACAGTTACAGATATACCAATAAATGCAGGAACTGCAAAATTTGTTACCAAAACCTTGCGTAAATGTACTTCACACTATGATTCCAAACAAGCAATTTCCTTTGTCATTCGGAGCTGTACTGTAGAAATATTCGTTGAAAAGTTTTTCAAATTGACCATAGCTGACTGTACTTAGAGGATTTCCAACTATGTCCTAAAAATCTCAAACACGAAAATTACAAAATCAGAAGCTGAAAGCGACATAGAGAAGTTAGTAACAAAGCATTATTATGTTAAGCATGTTAAGCAGTGCTGGTTATGCTGATAATTTTTGTTGGTAGTTTTTCTATTTAAAAAGATTACTGCTATTGTTAGTAACAAACTCTTCATGAGCGATCCAGTTGCTGTGTGGCGTTTGTACGTACCGTGGCAAACTTTCGGAAAGCAGAATGGGCATCTTTTTGGTTGACTCCATAAGCAATCATGCCATCGGTGTACTCAGCGAGATCAAGGACATCATCAGCTGAAAAAGAAATAAAAAACTAAACATAATGTTTTCAGCAAAAATACATTTAATTACATATCCAAGAGAGAGCGTTTCATTGGCTAAATGTAGATATACCAAATGTATTGTGTGCAATTGTGTATCATTCGCCAAGTAGCTTATAATAGCGAAAATAGAGAAAAATGATACCATTTACATTGTGCGACTTGATCAACGCATTAACATATGGTCGAATCCTGGGAGTGCTTGTCTCAAAACAAATTGAGGGGGCTTCTAGTTTGAACCCAAGTTTTCGAGGGGACTTGTATACCATTATCATAATATATCGACATTTTTCGCAAACCTAACGTTAATAGTAATAGAAATCAATCACGTTTAAAAATTTCAGCAAAAACTAGTCTTTCGAAAACAATTCAAAATTTTAGGTGAATTTCTCTGAAACCCTTGCCCCATTTTTCCTTACCCCTCGCCCCTAACGGCGGTAGGTGTTTTTCGCGCCCGAGCGGGGGGAGGCAGGGCGGGAGGCTTGGACCCCCATATCCGTCCGTGTTAACCTACGGTCTTGCTTGTCTTACGCTTAGGCTTAGGCTTAGACTATAATATAATATAAGACTCTTGACTATAATATATGTAAGCACCGTGTTCACTGACGAACCTGAAACATCAAAAAGTTTGAACATGAAGTTGCAATAATCCTTGAACCAGACTGGCTGAGTCTTTGGATCGGACTTTTTCAGTACAGTAACCCATTCATCGAGGGTGATCTGTTTGTCATTGTTTTTGTCCGCCAACTTTACCAAAGCATCCCAGAGAATTCCCATCTGCTTCTTGGCATATCCAAGCTGGGCTGATTCCGCTCCATAGATGTCCCTGACATGCTGAAAAGTTGGGATTGTAAACCACACATATATATATATATATATATATATATATATATATATATATATATATATATATATATATATATAGCACACATATTTTGGATTATTTTTAATAAACACAAAACCACTTTTCAAGATGATTTAATTTTATTAATTTAGTTGTTGCAAACTATTAACCTTACTAAAACAATTCACATCTGCCCTTCATTAGCCGACCTTTTTACTACCACTAGAAATAATTGTCTTACCCTAAGCACAACGTAAAAATCGCCCCATTCAACGACTTCGTTAGCATTAACGTCTAAACAGCAAGAAAATCCAGAATTTATCTCCTTTTTCCTTTGCAAAATTTTAAGTATCCTAACGGGTTGCAAGTTTTTGATCTCCAGAAATAAAAAAACTAAAGACAACGTATTGCTTTCTGTGCCATTTTTGCATTGCTCTGAAAGTGGATGAAACAAATGCGAACTGCTAAATCCTAAACGGTAATTCTTAGTATCACAGGCAGAAGAAAATGTTTTCGTTAATGGAAGCACAATTTGTACATATAGTTCACCAAGATAAAAATACAGATACAACTGTAAGCCGATGCCAATTGTATAGAAACGTACCAAAAAATACATTGAATACTCTTTCCCACTTTTTCAGGAGGAATGGATCCACATCTGGATTTTTCTTAACTAGATCAGCGGACTAAAACATGTGAAAAAAGCCTAGTGAAATGTAACTCAGCAAAACCTTGTAAAAGCCTAATGAAGAAACATGTAAACAACTCTAAATTGAACGTGTTTAAAAACAAGGTAGGTGAAGTAAGTGTATTAAAGGAATTTAATTTTTACTCCAGCACCTGTGACCAGAAAAAATTGGAGTCCGGTGGGATTCCAACCATTACTTCCGGGTTAAAGATCAGATCGCTCTGTCAGCTGAGCTACCGAGGCTGCAGCTGCAACAAGCTAAAGGGAGTTCGTATCCAAACTAATGTGACATTACACGCAGAAGTGCATTGTGCGTTAGTGATGCGAGATAAGCTGCCAAGCCTCCCGTTGTAAGGACGTGAACCTAATTAAACAAATTACACCTGTGTGCAGAATTTGGGCCTCAGGTGGGATTTGAAGACACGAATTATTAAAACTACTCTGCAAGCAAACAGCGATCAAATGCATTAGCCGGAGTAAAACAAACTCGCTGACTGTTTAATCGAAAGTACCTGCAACGAAGATTATAATTTTAGTATTAATTTAACCTGTCGAACTCTTCAAATGAATTAAAGTTTCGGTCACTTTGAATTCGAATTCAACTAAGCTTGGCTCGACTGTATTCGTCTAACCTTTAGTTGTGGGTTCTGTTCCCACCTGGATCTCGAACTTTTTGGGTCACATGTGTTTATTGGTACCTTGCACTTTCTGTCATTAATTTAGTCTGTTTAATCATTAAAGAAAAAGGTGCTAATAATAAACTAATGGTCGGCTTTATTTCAGAGCCGAATACATTCCGTTGGCGTTAATTTGCCCACTTAAATTTAGCATGCACTTGCAATTCGCAAACGTCTGTCACAGCAAAACAGGAGTCAGTCTCAGTATAGATTTTAATGTGGAAGCTTTTATTCAGGCTCCCCACAAAGTACTCAATACATAGATTTCCCGAGATCACCATCTTTACCATTCACAACTTCAAACATGAAAGTTTAGATAAAGATAGCCAGTTTTTTGGCTCATTTCGCTTATTAATTTGATCACTCAGACATGACCAGGTTTTAGCTAAACACTATCATTACAGGAATGCAGTGGACATTTGCAATAGTTTTGGAAGGAATGATGCTAATGGGGAGGGCAAGGGCATGCTAATTTTAAATTGTGCCGAATTGCTGCTTCTGTTTCTTCAGCATTTCTTCAGTTTCCAGAAGACCGCAGGTTTACAAAAGGGCGACAACAATATGAAGATAATAGATGGATGTAATTCCAAAGCCAAGCCGGTGTACTTATAAATTCAAAAGATTACAGAAGGACTATATACAACGTCCATATATTTCCGAGAACTAACCATAATTTAAAAGATGAAGAACAATGCGCCAAGCTTGGAAAACTTTAATCACAAGACTCAAACCTGCAGCACGAAGGCTGGATGTGCAATTAAAGCATACTTTTGCGCCAACACGCCTGCCTCGATTCAAACAGCTGCCGTTTCGCAACGACGTGCGCAACGAAGAAGATAACAGTTATGGATGTGCAGGCATGACGGAATTTGCTAAAGCTGTCAAACGCAAGTACCTAATTGACATTATGCTAGCTAGCCAACCTCCTCCTCCGCCTCTTGAACATCCTAAATGCAAAGACACAAATGCCAAAGAATGATTGCTCACAATCAAAGTAGGGTTGTAGTATACGTAAGTTAGCATTCGAGAGCGCATACAGCTCTTCAAAGATTTTGCCATTTACAATGGATTAACCCCTTGCTCATACAAAGTAACTATTAAAAATGAGTGCAGTTGCGATGGCTTAACCTGAACTGGTTAAAAGGAATAGAATGACTTCCGGGCAAGTCACTTTTTACCCAAAACGCTTTATATACCTACCAAGCCAAGTGATAATTTACCAGTTGAATAGGTATACCCTGCCTGTATAACGGCTTTTAGTGCATTCACTCACAGATATGTACGTTCATCGTGCGAGAGGCTCCGATTGTGCGACAAGAGTGCGCGAAGTGCAGGAGTGTCACGCACGATGGATGCCCGCCCGATGAATTTATAATTTACAAAACTGTGAAACCTGAATCCAAATTTAAACAAAATTATTGCATGATTTCACTTATCCATTACTTCATCAAAATTCCTTAGCAATGAATATGCCTTCAGAAGTGTGTTCATTTCAAAACAAATGTATAACATTATAACCTTAGATAAGCTAGATAACCTCAGGTAAGATAACCTTAGATGACCTTAAAGATAAGATAACCTTAGATAAGATAAGATAACCTTAGATACGATAAGCAAAAGGGCGTTGGAATGGTACTTATCGGGCAGGTTAGTTACCGTTTTTGTGCACCAGTTTTAGCATTTTTCCAAGCAGCAGGGACTGTTCCAGCCTCCATAGATTAGATTGAATAGCTCAGACAAAGGTTTTGACAACTCACTGCAGCACAACATTAGCACAGTGCCAGGAATGTCATCCAGGCCAAGAGATTTCGAGTCGTCCCAGTCGTGCACTATACCTTAAAGTGACTCGCCGGAGTCTGAACAGGAAGGAGTTTGGTACCGTGGAGGGGTTCTGACAAACTGAGGAACAGACCAGTCAGGACAAGAGCACCTTACAATATTGGTAAAGCAGAAGCAGACATTGCTTATGATCTATCGGTTGGGTCATCCAGCACGATTTCGTTGACTTCCAAGATGTCCATACCGCTTTTAGGGTTTGACTGAATTCCACCATTCACTCCCGGAAAGCCGTTGAGGTTTTCTGCAACAGTGAATGCATCAGCTTACTTCTTTACTTCTTCTGCTTCAGCAGGATGTTGTATCTATTTCTAGCATCTCTGCATGTCTATAGCATTATTGCAAGACGGAGAGACGGTTTTGAGTGGAACAAAGAGGTCAGTTGCGAAAAAGGGTCTCTGCCGCTAAGTTTGACCAGGCAGTAGTGCCGTGCACCGGCCCTGCCCACACCGGGTGGCCGGCCGGCCGGTCAAATTAAGGCCAAACGACCGGTCGGTGACAGGCTGACCGGTCCAAAACGGGACGGTCTTCCAGCCGGTCACAGTTTTCGCGGCCTATCGCTTCAAACTAGCTGCCGTCTGCTTTAAAAACTATTCAATATATTTTTGCTTGTATTAATGGACAGCCGACGAAAAGTAACACCGGCCGACAGGTCGGCGTCGCGTGCAGGGCGGCTGGTAACGGCCGGCCCACGAAAAATTGGACCGGTGAACAACACCTTCGAAACCAGAAAAGGTGAGCAGGTGGTAAAGTTGGGACTTCCTGCAACACCATTTACCACTGGTCCAGGACTGTTACTGAAGACAGTAATTAGAAAAAGACTAGATCTCTGTGCAGAAAGTTTTGGGTACACTTGTCAGATTCCCTTTTTCGCCTATCTCGAATTTCTAGGGTACGAGAAGAAATCCATGGTCGAGTAATATTTCGGACTTTGGGACAGCTAGAGTTCAGAGCGAATATTATCGACGTTTTGAAGCATAACCACATCCCTTCAAGACTGTCATTTTCCAGCAGATTCAGAGCATTAAACCGATTACTCAGCTCCAAGTGGTAATAATTACGGCAGCGGGTAGACAGTAAACCAAATAGTTCAGGAGCTGCAGCCCTGGGTGCGCTGCGTCTAATCTTGAGGTGCTCTAGTAATTTGCTACAACCAGTTTATAATCAGACAACTGTAATGAAGCGATTGAAATCTGGCTTCAAAATTGCTCTAGTTTGATCCAACAATGACCTAAAGGATTTCCGCCTGACGAGGCTGATTCTGGGCAGCAACCGCTTCAGTAGCACGAAAGGTCAGCACGTCTACTAAGGGACGAAGTGACTAACCGTATTCATATACGATATTACAAAGCGTATTGGGGAAACGGTGCACCTAAATATACTACATACACTAAAACCGATATTATAAGTCTGTTACAGTTTTTAATACAAAACACCGTATTCTCGCGCTTAAGGGAACATGTTCTCTTAAGGTGGTAGTACCACTAGCGGTATTTTCGACCTAATCATGGCATAAATGAAGCAAAAATGACGAAACTAGTGGTGAAACACGTTTGGTTGGCAGGCTATCTTTGCATAAAATTTTGGTGTCTGAGAGTGCATAATTTGCTAGCTACCATCATGGCTTAGCGCATGCGCAAATAATCAAAATTTTATTTAAGCCTTGTATCCTAAATTTGAATTTGCCATGTGAAAGAGCATAAAAAGAGCTTTAAAATGATGTGCATATCTCTTCTGTACGTGGTTTCTATCAAAAGTTACAAGCGGTTGAAGCTGAATAGCTGATATATAGCAGATATAGCTAAATTACGTTGACCGTTTGCACACATAATGTAAAGTAAAAACAGTATATCCGAAAATTAAATCTATTGGGTTTTAACGGTTCCTTTTGCGGTATTTATGTGCATTATTTAATAGAAAGCACTTTGCAGCTGCTTGAAAGCATAGGAAATTTCAAAAACCAAAGCAAACAATGAAAAATTACAGAATTTTTGTTTTTGATTTTCTCGTCACTCCTTCAGTCAAAATGGACCAAATTTTGCAAATATGTTTTGCATCAGCATACGCTCAGGCCGTTTTCTTGGTTTTTTAAAAAACGCAATATTAAGCAAGATATAAATTTTACAAATTTTCAAAACACGCTAAAAAACGGAAAACTCACTTTTACGAAAAACTAAAAAAACGGCCTGAGCGTATATGTAAACTAACCATATACCGAAAATCTCGAATGACTTCATAAAGGATTGAAGGAGATATTTAAGTTTAAAGCTTTTAATACATTTCCTATTGTGTAGACAGCAAGCCAGTCCCCGCAGCGTCGTAGATCAGCTCATCTGATGCAAAACATAATAAAGAACAATTATGCCAAATTTCAAAGCGATTGATTAAGTTTATAATTTACAGTATCTGTTCAAAGTCCACCCCGGTAGTGGTACTACCACCTTAAGTGAAATACGGGCAAAAATGGAAATTTTTCTGATTTCACTTAAGAGAACATGCTCACTTAAGAGAACAAGTTCCCTTAAGTGAATGTCCGGAACCACTAAGAGGCGTTCGTATTTTAATTTTTTATATTATGATTCATTGCTATTGTCAGATTTTGTCGTATATTTGGTGTGGATGGCTATTTTATCTTAGAAGAAGCCAGAATTTTGAGGAAATTCAACTTTCGAAAGCAATTGTTCAATTAATGCTTCAGCACTTTTACGATTTCACTTAAGAGAACACGTTCACTTAAGAGAACATGTTCTCTTAAGTGGGTGTTCCCTTAAGCGCGAGAATACCGTACTTTAAAATGGGCAACAAATTGGTATACCAATGGGAACAAATGCTGCTCCAACTATAGCTAATCTAACCTTAAACTATTTTGAGCATAAATTTATAACGTGCAAAGATAATTCACACCTGGCTAAGTTTCTTGTTTACATATATAGATACATTGACGATATCACAACCATTAATGACCACAACGTCTTGGAAAAATCAAACAAAATTTATCCCCACATTTTGAACTAAATCATGCAAATTCACGTAATAAAGAAGCTAATGTATTAGACTTAAGCATAAGTATCTATAATGAAACTTTCACTACTAAAATGTATGACAAAAGGAAGGGCTTCGATTTTTGTACTTACAAATTCCCTCCCGCAGACTTTAATATATCCAGTAAAATCAAGAAAAATACAATAATCTGTCAATTAACACGAATCTGTGAAATCAATGACAGATTAATTCATCTCAGACAAAACTATAAAGACCTATTCTGAAACTTGTATGAATAGCGGACATTCAAAGAAGATGTTCTTACGCAGCTTAGATAAAACACTTAAACAGCAAACATGAATCAAAGATAAATTCTGACTTACTGATGAAAATAATGTAAGAACACATCATTCACTAATTAATTAGAATGTATAGCATTTATTTGACTTATTTCAAGATACGTCTTGTATAGCCTGGAAATACTCTTTACTTATACCAAGAATACATAATATAAGAGGGTGCCACCAGGCACATTCTATGATATCAGAGCAAAAACTATGCTCTGCTTGCTAACGGCCTACCCCCCGCAAATTAGACCCATTACTTCAAAGAATTGTGAGCGCTATGTTTGTGTTCTAAAGCTCGAAGCAGGCACAAAATTCGCGCACGCACTGCTTGTGTTTTCGAGCTTAAGCACAGTTATCTAAGATTCATTGATTTCCAAGATTGATAGCACATTCATTGTTTTCCGGGGGGTCACTAGGGTCTGATTTGCGGGAGGGCTGGGCCGTTAGCGAGCAGAGCATAGTTTTTGCTCTGATAACATAGAGTGTGCCTAGTGGCACACTCTTATATTACTCTTGCTTATACTTACCTGTCTTAGCAATGAGGTCAAGGTCTATGTTTTTTGTATTTTGTTTGCATGCATACACTAAAGAATACGTGTGAATGGAACCACAGCGCAGAAACGCTTTGCTATTCCTTTTCAATCAGGGGTGTAAAAACTTAAAGCTGCAACTAGTATGTTGGTACGCTCCACTGACGACGCCCGCCGAATACTAGTATCAGTCTGGCAGAGTGGTCAGCGAGTGAACGCACCTAACTTGTATGATTGTGTCTGTAGAGCATCGTAGTGCGTATCTATCGTATCCTCAGTTTTTTCGGGTAGCTAACATGCACAGGGTAATTGCTACCCAAGGATATTTTAGGCATGTATCTTATTATGTCACTTATTGGCCTACATGTATGTTCTTGACTTGCTACCTATCGTTGTAACCTTTTTTCTTTCTTTTATTGATTCACAGTACTCTAAGTCGTTGCGTCGAATTGGCATGCAAGGTCATAAGAAATATCAGAAAAAGTATACTTGGAATAAGATTGTAGTAACTCGGAGCACAAAACCAAGGTAGTTGCGAAGTTAGGGCAAGACAAGACAGGTAAAGGGGAGTTCTATGAAAGTTGAAAACTGTGGGCTAGGTGTAAGGTAGGAGTGACTCAAAATCGTGGATCAAGTATGGACAGTAAGCTGGTTTCAATCTCTCTCATCTTGAAATCAACCTTCTCCCTGGATGACGCCACCTTAAATTTTACCTTTACCCGCGCTCATCACATGTAATCCCCTGGAACCACGCCGAGTTTTATTTTACATAACCTCCGGGGACAGTTTGTCGAGTTTTATTAATGACCAATCGGTCGGTTCTTCTGACCTTGGTCCGTCGGGGACCGCTAACTACCCTCTCGGAAATTGATAAAAATCTATAAAAGGAGCAAAAATCAGAACATAAATCAGTCTCATTCGTTCTTGGTGGACGGTCGGTTTCAAAAGCTCTCTCAAAAATGTTGTGAAGTTAGCACCGACAGGAAAGATATAAATTATATTAGTGTTAATCCCTTACTCAGCTGTCTGGACCTGAGCAGGAATCTAGAGGCAAAGCGACTGCAGGTATAATATAAAATGTCCAACCTACCTAACTAAGAACTAACCCCTAAACAACTACGATCGCTAGAACCGGTCACAAGACTTTACCAAAGGAAGGCAATAAGCATCCAGGCATAGCATAAATCCAATAGAGCACAAATATAAAATATGGAGGCACAGAAATAACCAGTTCGCAACAATACGGAGACGACGACTCGTACAAGAGAGAATCAGGAACCAACTACTAAAATTAATGGGAAAGTCTCAATCAGACGTGAAAGACAAATATGCAAATTAGGAGAAGAGACTTTTGAGTTGTTTGCTTGCAACCGGTTTAAACTGGTTTTTGACATTAGGGTTGCTAAGCCTAGGTGAATTTAGTATTGCATTTTGACACGTTCAACGATTTAACATTACTTTTGTCTAATTTCGTAGGCCTGTTAGCTAATAGCTCATATTCGCCATATTGGGTAGGTTTCAGTTCAGTTGTAGTTGGATGATGCGCTTGGTTGGGATCAAGTTGGGTTCTGTAAGTTCGGGGAAACTCTAGAGTTGATGGGTTCGAATTCGGGCGCTTGCTATTTTTAAGTTAGTATTCTTGTGAAATTGTTTGAAACGGTTTTTGTCATTTTATATTAACTTTGTCTCGTTGCGTGTGCTTGGAAATTAATTAAACCATTGTAATCGTCAAACTGAATTCCAGTTGGTCAGGGTCGTCTCTCGCCTCCAATATCGCACACCACGGTATTTCACCTGTAATCTAGGATCTAATTTATCTAGTCAAAAGGAAGGCAACAGCATTTTACTATCTTTCATAGAGTCAAACTTCACATGTGGCGACCGTGTCATGTGGTAGATGTTGGAGGAGTGCGACGGTCTTGACCCAAACTTTTATCGGCATTTGGAAGATAGACTTCAAGATATTCAAAGTGTTTTCGAATTTTTGCAAAATTTAGACTATCCGGACGAATATAACGATTTAGTTTTGCGCCAGAAGTGTTGCGAGCAAGCGCCAGTCATGGATCGAGGGACCCGCGCGAGCTTGATGAATATTGCGACCCGCCCCACCAGGATGGGGTTCCTTCGGGAACTCGGGGGGGAGCCCCCTACCGTCCGTGGGGGATTCCCTATAATCCCACCACGATCCCTCCACAAACTTGGGGGGAAAATTCTTCTCGTAATCAAAATATTCCGTCTTGTCAAGCACAAGTCCCGGTCAGTTTGAGAGGTCCACCCCCCAGTGGACCCAGGCAGGGGGGTCAGTCCCAACCCAAAACGTCCGCTTCTAAAACAGATCAAATTCCTCGGCCGTCATACTCACAGATGCTAAATCAAGCTTTTGGTCCTCCGGTTACTTCTCCCGGCCAGATGCTCCCAAACCGCGAACCCCCCAAAATTCTTCCCCACCACCCCTCCCCCCGGCCCCCACCCCAGAAGTTGAGGGAGAAAATTCAGTGTGTGTTGTCAATACGTCTCCTTCGGGGGCGACGGGGGGTCCGGCAGCTCCCCGGGTCAACCTGTGCTACCATCTGAGGAGGAAATTTTTGCGGCGGCAGCTGCTGTCGTGCGAGATCCAGAAATTCGATATCTCCCTCATGGTCACCCTAGACGTTTGGCAAAAACCTCGGACTATTATAAAGGACTAGTGGACCGGTTGACTGACAAGTTTGTTGCGGATCGGCGTGCCTTGTTAGGACTTCCGCCTGAGTCAGGAGGGCTTGCGCGGGGTTCGACCCCTGCTGCCCCCAAACTGGTCATTCATCTCCGGTGGCCGGCCATATTCAGTCGGAGTCGAATGGGAGTGGAGCCCCTGTCTCTCCACAGTCTCAGTATTCATACGGTACTGGACAAGCGACGATGGTCTCAGCTCAAAATCAGCCTCAGCAGAATTCCCGGCCTGAACATGCTACGCCCCACCCTTCGGCCCCTCCTCCTGCTCAAGGTCCGTGTCCAAGTCAGTCAAATATTCCTCCGCAACAGCAGAATTCAACGTCCTCTCAACACACTGGTCCTAATCAGCATAACCCTGGAACTCCTCCCCACTCAGTGCCTGATCCACAGCTTCAGCAGCAACAGCATACTCCGCCACATCAAGAGGGAGCCCTCAGGCAGCTGGCTATTGATACTATGACCCAAATTATTATTATTATGCTCAGTATGCCTATTATGATCAGAATTTGTATTTCAACCCATATCAGCAGCAATATTTCGAGTCTGAACAGTCGCAGCCTCAGTTGGCTCCTATGTATCCGGACCCAGTTCCGGGTACTCCGCAGAAGTAGTGGTCCGTCAATTCCCTGTCCCTCAATCTGCAAAGGACATTCAAAGTTTTTTGGGTTTAGCGGGTTATTATCGTCGTTTTGTTCCTCATTTCGCGAAAATTGCTTACCCTTTCACGCGACTTTTGAAAAAAGGTGCTGAATTTGTTTGGGATTCTGCTTGTCAAATTGCTTTCGAGACTTTGAAGGAAAAATTAATTACAACACCCGTTTTGATCTATCCTAATTTCACGAAACCTGTCACTCTTGTTACTGACGCTAGCTATCAGGGTATAGCCGCTATTTTGCAACAATCAGATGCAAAGGAAAAATTCCATCCAGTAGTGTAAGCGTCCAGAGCCCTTCATGCATCTCCGAAAAGAATTACACGGTTACTGAATTGGAGGCTCTTGCCATCTTTTTTGGAATTTCATATTTTCAACACTACCTGATTTTACACAAATTCGATGTGATCACGGACCATCAGGCCTTACAATACATCCTGGGTAATGCCGCAAAACCAAAGGCTGCTGAAGGGAGGCCCGTTGGCGTGCTTTGATAGAACAGTTTCGTTTTCGCATTATTCAAAAACCTGGCTCGATCAACGGGGCAGCGGACGCCTTATCTCGCAATCCGCCTGCTATCGCTGGAGGTTTTGCAGAATATCCGCAAATTCCTGAGTACCGTTTTGCTCTTTTGGATGATGCTATGGACGAAGAATGTCCTGTTGATGGTCCGGGTCACCCTGTACCGCTACTTGCGGCAAAGGAAATTTGGTCTGAAGCCCTTAAGGCTGACCCTTTTACTTCTGCGATGATTGAGTTTTTGCAAAACGATAAATTACCGAAACGTTTACAACTGGCCGCGTACGTACGTAGTTCTGCTTCCAAATTCGTGTACGAGAATGATATGCTATACAGATTTCAAACTGACAAAAAGGGAGTTCCCTTACCTGATGCTATCCGTCTCATTGTGGTCCCTAGTGATTGTCGTCAATATATTCTTCATTGAGTTTTTGTGCCCTCGCCCTGATTTTGTTAATTTTTTGCGTGATTCCGGTTGCCGACTGCTGGTTGAAGCAACTCGTGACCCTTATTGGGGCATTGGGTTGTCTAAAAATCAACTGCAAAATTTATCTCAGCATCAAATTACTAGTGAGGTAATTCGCGTCCATCAGCAACAGAACCGAAATTGGTTGGGTAAGGTCATGATGATTCTGCGTGCTGAATTGTTTCCAAATTTAAATCGTGAGCTTGAAGATCTTTGAAACCAGCGGCAGTGGGCCCATCGGGCGGCGATCGGACGGATCGTCCCGCCCTAAGTGTGTTCTCATGCAGTTTTTGTGTATTTTCTTGCCCCTTTTACTACGGGTTGGTGCTAAAATTCGGTGCTTAAAAGTTTTTTTTATCTTTTTCTTTCGTTATTTACTGTTTTATCACGGGGGGTGGGGGGGTCTTTCCTTTTCTTTCCTTTTTACTGTTTTTACATTTAACTTTTATCTGCTGTGTGGGTTCCTTTTACTTGATCTTTTATGTATGTCGCTCTATTTTCGACTCTCTTAGATGATTTCTTTTGACAAATTTCTCTTTTGATTCAATTTCTAAATTTTTCTCACCCGAGTATTTTATTTATTAAAGATTTTTTGAGTTCTTGTAAATGATTTCAAAATTCTCCTGTATTTCCTTTGATTCTAGTACGCATAGACCTTTCTCTTTGATACTTTAATGTTGACTTTCTTGACTATACTTTGTTCGAATTCTCGTTTTCTCTTTCGAATAAACTTTGATTCGTGACTTTCGTTGCTTTTTCTACATTCCACACCGCAGATTGGATTTTTCTTTTTAACCTTTTTACAACTTTTAACTTTTGGTGCTCCTACCTTTTTCACACTCTCTTTTGGAATGTTAAATTGCGGGCCGCTCTGGTCTCCGCACACCGGAGAGGTGGGCCGCACGCTCTTTAACATTCTTTTCTTTCGATTCCGTTTCATTTAGCCTTGAGATTCTCATCGATAAGCACAGGCCTTTGGGGTTTCTCCTCCACTAAGCGGGGCTGCGTTTCTTCCATCGGTTTTGGAGCTACTAAAGTCATAGGTGGGGCTATAATTATGTGCTGTCAATATTTTGTTTTGTTAATTCCTGCCATTTTCTAATCATGATTCTTTTGTGCTTTATATGATTGCCTTAATTTTTGTTTTTGTGTGTTTTAGTTAACCTTGTTTGCTATGCCGGTGCCGACCCCCCTTCTTCAGTGCCGGGTGTGCCCCCCAGGAGTTGTGTCAGCTGGTTTGGGATGGACTCTACCGGCCATTGCTCAGTGCGCGGGTCTGGCGGGGTGCTCTACCGCCATGTCATGGTGGTTGCTGGTGCCGGATTTCTACCGGTTCTGCTACGTAGCAGGCCTCTGGACGGTTGGGTTGGCCATGTTTTGGCTTTTGTTGATTGGTCTGCTGGTCGACGGTTTGGGTTCGGCTTGGTTGGCTTGTTTGGACTTTTCGGGCGCACTGTGCTTCGTGCGATTGTTATCTGAGTAGGCGCCTTGTGCTTGTGGCCTGCCTGGCCGCCCTTGTGACTTTGTAAGTGTCTCGCTTCCATTTGTTTGGTTGCCGTGCCGGCTTGTGGGGGTGCTCTGCCTCTGCGGTAGGCTGCCATCTTCGTCGGCGCCATGTGGCTCTGGCTTTCTTGCCCCTTTGTTGGACTTTGTTGGCTGGCCCTGCTGCCTTATGGCTGCCATCTTGCTTTGTGTTGGCCAGGGTTGGACTTTGGCTTGTCAGGGCCTCTGGGGTCTTGACGGGTTTCCACCCCTGGAGCCTGTCTATTGGCTCCTGGACTTGGGTCTATTGTTCTTGGTCTATCTCCCGCCGTTGGGGTGCTGGGTCAGGCCTGTTCGGCCATAATTTGTGTCTGGTCCCGGTCCCGCAGAACTCAGTGTTCCGGTTTGGGTTGAGTTGGCCTTGGTGGGCCTGGTCAGGAAGCCTCGCGAGGCCTGCTACGGGTTGCTTTGGTAGGGTCCGGTTGCATGGACTTTTGGATGAAAAAAGTTATGAATGTAATAGCAATTGTTTGTGGTGCTAGGGAGAAAACCGCCAGTGTCCCCTCCTTTGCACACCCGTGACGCTCTCCCCCCAACCTAATCTTGTGTGATTTTTTGTTGTTGTTTAATCATTGTATTGGTGATTGGTTTTCTTTCGGGCTCTGTTATATTGGTTGTGATTTGAAGGGAGGGAGCCGTAGGGATTAAAATTTCAAAATTGGGGTTCGGTTCGATTACATTTCACTTCTTTTCGATTAGGGTGCCCTACCTCGGTATAGGCGTTGTAACTGTCGGTGCTGGTATAGTTTTTCACTATCACTTTTTGTGTCTGTTTTTCTACTAGCAGTAGCATGGTTTATGGTTTCGCTTTTAGTTCCTCAAAATTCTTTCTACCTCTTTTCTTTGAAATTTGCAACTCAACGATGACATTTCCCTTCTTTGTTTTGTTTTCAACTAATCTACCGTATTCTCGCGCTTAAGGGAACACCCAGTTAAGAGAACATGTTCTCTTAAGTGAACTTGTTCTCTTAAGTGAAATCGTAAAAGTGCTGAAGCATTAATTGAACAATTGCTTTCGAAAGTTGAATTTCCTCAAAATTCTGGCTTCTTCTAAGATAAAATAGCCATCCACACCATATATACGACAAAATCTGACAATAGCAATGAATTATAATATAAAAAATTAAAATACGAACGCCTCTTAGTGGTACCGGACATTCACTTAAGGGAACTTGTTCTCTTAAGGTGGTGATTCCCTTTGGTCACATAAAGTTTGCACCATTATTACTCATTCATTACTTGGAGTTAAGAAGCCGTTTTTACATCAAAATGCAGCGATACATTTGCTCTTTCTAATGAATACAACGAAACTAACATTAGTTCTTGGAAATTATTTTACTGCATTTTCGAAATAATTTAATTTTCCAGATTTTTTTGCAGACTAAAGTAAATTTTTTCGTGAGGCATCGGCCACATCATTCGATTCCACTATCAAATAGCTGGGGACCCTTTTTTAGTTATTATGAAACCGCTCTTCGTTGTAAAGAAATTAGCTAAAATGTATGCGCAACCTGGATTTTACCTACTTTTCCCAACTTTGGCAAGCGACAACTGTAGCTAGAAAGAAGCAATCGGGACAACTAAAAAAGGGTCCCTGGGTATTTTAGTGTAGAACACGTCCAGCAAGTGGCAACCATGTAGCTTGCATAGTAAATGCTCCACAATCGCTGGAAAAAATTTGGTCGTGTTTTTGCAAAAACTACAATTTCTATGATAGCAGCGTACGGGGTAGCAGTTAGAAGATTATACTGTCACGGATAATCGGTCTCTACGAGACGTTCAAATTGACACCCGTAGTTCAATTTTACGGCTTACGTAGCGCAAGAAATGGCGGATTATTTGATTTTTGCAAAAATGACAAGTTTTCAACGCCAAAATAGGAAAATCGACTATATCTCACGATAGAGAAAAGCTAGAAAGGTACTTCAAAAAGCAAAAATGTAGAGCTCAACAAGATCTTTCGAATGAATATAATCATAGCTCTGCAGCAGCTGCCTAACTGTCAAAAATTGACAAAAACCATCCTGAACGGAGACGTCGAATTTTTGAATCGGGATTGCGCGGAGGGTGTTAGAATGCTGAAAGAACTTATTTTGGGAAGTTTCATCAAATTTCATCTTGATTTAAACTGTCAATCAACAATATGTGCCCAAAAGGAATCACCACCTTAAGTGAGCATGTTCTCTTAAGTGAAATCAGAAAAATTTCCATTTTTGCCCGTATTTCACTTAAGGTGCTGGTTTCCTTTCGGGTATTTTTGACTCCTACGGCTTTAATCCTTTACGCAAAGGGCTAAAACTTACGAAATAACCTATTTCCGTGCTCTTCAACATTTTAGGACCAGTCCCGTATTCTTAGGCCAAAAGATAAGAAAGTTTTGGTTTTTGGCCTTAAGCTCCCAGTAGGTAGACAAGACACGGGATTGGTTGGTATGGCTGGAAAGAGGACTCGAAAATGAACATTTTTGCTCTTACAACTTTTGAGTTATCTCCAGTGGTTAAGTCAGTATAAGCAAAAAACTGTTTTTAGGGTCAAAAAATGGCCATTTTCGAGGAAATCAGTTTTTTCAAAATTACTGCCACATATTAAGGACAAAATTGGCTTAGTTATACTCAATCGATACATCGTCCAAATGCACATTTTATGAATGCCTATTAGCCGGACTTTACTGCTTTCAGCTAGAGAATTGGCCGAAAAACCATTTTGGCAAAACTGCGATTATTTTGTTTCGAACATCGATTTCTCAAAAACTACTCGACGGATTCCGGAGATTTTAGGCAGAATCGAAATTCGCACTTCTGCGGAGGGACATTTTTCTTGGTTTGGGCTAAAAACATATTGAGTAGCAAGAAAACTCACTGCGAAGTTGCGAAATTTCGTGCTACTGTGCATTTAGCCGATTTTCTCGACCGTTAAGACCTGCTGAGCCAAATCCAAAAAACGTCCCTCGGCCCATTTGTTCTTCATATCGAGGCATAAAAAGAACTTTTGGCCGATTCTTCAGTTTTGAGAAATCGATGTTCAAAAACTTTTGGTCTATATTCATCCTGTTAGATGTCAGCTTGTCAGAAAATTTCTGCTATTTTTTGCTAATTTTGCCAGTTTCGTAAGCCCACGTGAATGTACAGATAATAAGCTTTAAAACGATGTATAAAGCTCTTTGCAACTCCCAAAATTGCGAAAGTTATAGCGTTTCAAAAAACACCACAAAAGCACTGCACAAAAGGATACCACCACCTTAGAACATGTTCCCTTAAGCGCGAGAATACGGTAGTATTTTACATTGGCATTGTCATGTACGTATATCATATTCATTTATTCATCTACTGTTCATTCCATTTTGCTGACTGCTAACTTGGTACAATTTTTGATTCTTGTTATTTTTGTTTGTTTGACTACATAATCATAATAATTTCTCCATGTTTAGTATATTCATAATGGGATATTTTGCATAAAGGGTTCCTTTTTCATTGTGTTTCCTGTCGGTGCAGCCTCACTCTTTTGGTGTTTGGGAGGTCTCGGGCGGGAATTTGATAATTTTACGTAAGAATTGTAGTAGGTAATTTTCTAGTAGTTTGTCGAAAATGTCTCGATTGAGTTCCGAGTAGTTTTATCGTTGGCCGGTTAGCATGTTAGAAGAGTTGTGTGCTCAACCGTGGTATGGTGTATGTTCACCGCTGTCGTTTCTTTTTATCTTTACGTAATTTTTCACCAAACGTTTTAACTTTACTAGTACCTAAGGTACCTGTGGGTAACAGTCTTTTTATCAAGTATTCTAACTGAGTGAACCCGTCCGAGCCCGCCCGGGGCCAAAAGAGGGGGTATTACGTGAAGTTAGCACCGACAGGAAAGATATAAATTATATTGGGGTTGCTAAGCCTAGGTGAATTTAGTATTGCATTTTGACAAACGTTCAACGATTTAACATTACTTTTGTCTAATTTCATAGGCCTGTTAGCTAATAGCTCATATTCGCCATATTGGGTAGGTTTCAGTTCAGTTGTAGTTGGATGATGCGCTTGGTTGGGATCAAGTTGGGTTCTGTAAGTTCGGGGAAACTCTAGAGTTGATGGGTTCGAATTCGGGCGCTTGCTATTTTTAAGTTAGTATTCTTGTGAAATTGTTTGAAACGGTTTTTGTCATTTTATATTAACTTTGTCTCGTTGCGTGTGCTTGGAAATTAATTAAACCATTGTAATCGTCAAACTGAATTTCAGTTGGTCAGGGTCGTCTCTCGCCTCCAATATCGCACACCACGGTAGTTCACCCGTAATCTAGGATCTAATTTATCTAGTCAAAAGGAAGGCAACAGCATTTTACTATCTCTCATAGAGTCAAACTTCACAATGTATTGGTGGTGTTGGTTTAGTGTTGAAGGTAATGAGGTGGAAATTTGGGACTACAGTGTGCCATACTCCTTACCCCGAAAACAGTTATTGAAGATGGGAGATCGGCTAGTTTTAAATTTAAGGGAAGTTCCGGTTCGGATTACCATTTTTGGGGATTTTGGAAGGGCCGGATTTGGTTGACCTTCGGATGATTGACCAAAAAACGATTCCAATTACCGTCAGCCTCACCCAAACCATGGGAACCAAGCTCCGCCTCCACCGTCTGTCCCCCTACCCCAACAGTCCTCCTAAGGGCTAACTCTATATATATTTGTTGTATATTGTCTACAGAAAAAATTAAAAAGACTAAAAATAGAAAAAATACGAAAATATTAGACTAGGACCAGGCTTAGGTTAGTGTATATTATAGATTAGCTAAGATATGTAAGTAGGTTAGGTGTCCGGTGATGGGCCGACGCCGGGTCCCAAGCCCCGGGGAAGAACTCAGGGGATCGGCGAAAAAGAATAAGTTAGTGAAAATGACCTTGAAAAACCCCCAAGGGACCTAGAAATTGGAAAATGCTGAAGACCCTTAGGGACGACAGGTGGTTTACAGTTACTTAGAGTTTAACAAAGAAAATGACTTTGCGGAATTCCCGATTCAGGGGAGACGCTGCCAAAGACTTTACGCCCGATTTTGACTCCCAGGACTGAAGGTCCTAATGTGTACACTATGCTACTGGTGGTGTGTCCAAAATTGAGGGTCTTTGTAGCCGATCTAGATAGGGGTCTTTATCGTGAGTCCGTTTGATGAAAGCAGGGGTCCAATTACTGTTGCGGCTTGAGCGGAGACTTATTTGTTTGGGATGGAATTCTGATCCAAAGCCTTTGTTAAGAATAAGCACTCTAATTGGAATACCTTATAAACGGCACTTCAATTTATTAATGATTAAAACAATTATAAATATAATATGCTTTATGATATATAAGCGGAGAAGAACAAGAATATTGACAGTGTGAAAGATTACTAGATATTATGTTACGCGGTACAAGATATTGGTTACAGTTTAACAGGCAAACAATACAGAGTTTGCCAGAGTTGTCAGTACTCGATTTTTGATAAAAATTATTGTTATTAGGTTATAGGGACAAGGTTTTGTCTTTAGACTCAACTAAGATACTCTTCTTCGTCTCTTCTTGGAATTAGCTCACTCTATCACTAAACTCTGTGCACTCCTTATATACTTGTGCTCGTGTCGACGAGACCTGTCCCGTCCTTTGAAACAAGGACGTTTGCATATAAATGTTAATTATTAAACAAGACTAATATTAAAACTAACAGTGCTAGTACTACAATTTCCGGTCTTGGGGTGAGCCCAGAATGCTGCAAAATTACCTCAAAGGGAAGACAACAGCTCGCTACTCCGGATGTTATTCGGTCACCATCATCAAGGGTCAAACACAGGGGGTCGGTCCGGTTTGGGAGTTGCCTGGTGCGGTTATGTGTTAGCACTAGTTTTATTTTTAAAATCTTCTTTTTAGACTTCAACTTCTCGTTGCTGCTAATAGCTGGATGGTTTAACCAGAGACATGGGGATGACAACCCCCAATTCAACAACGAACGATGAAATGATAGAACCCATTTTCAATAGAAAGTTAAAGTACAATTTGTCACTAGTAAGCAACTTGTCACGAATAACGTTCAAGTTTCCAAAACTGTAGCTGCAGGTTCGTTAGATTCAACAGTTGAAATGGGTGCTGTTAGTAATCGCCTTTACCTTAAGGTGGTAGTACCACTACCGGGGTGAACTTTGAACAGATACTGTGAACTAAAAACTCAATCAATCGACTTGACATTTGGCACATTTGTTCTTATCATGTTTTGCATAAAATGCGCTTGCCTGCAACGTTATAGGGACTAGCTTCCTGTCTACACAAGAGGAAATGTATTAAAAGCTTTGAATTTAGATATCTCCTTCATTCCTGTATGAATTTGTTTCAAACTTTCCATGGAAGATTTATTAATTTATACGCTCAGGCCTCTCTTTTTTTAGTTTTTCGTAAAAGTGCATTTTCAATTTTTTAGCTCGTTTTAAAATATTGTAAATTCTATATCTTGCTTACTACTGCGTTTTTCCAAAAACAAAGAAAACGGCCTGAGCGCATACAGATATAAAACATATCTGGAAAATTTGGCCAAGTTTGGTTGAAGAAGTGACGAGAAAATCAAAAACAAAAAATTGGAAACTTTTCATTGCTTGCTTTAGTTTTGGGAATTTGCAATGCTTTCAAGCAGCTGCAAAGTGTTTTCTGTTAAATAATACACATAAGTAACGCAACGACAGCCGTTAAAACCCAATAGATTGAATTTTAGCATAAATTGTTCTTGCTTTGCATTGATTGTGCAAAAGGTCAACGTAATTCAGCTGTATATTCAACAGCTTGTAACTTTTGATGGAAACCACATACAGAAGATATATGTACATCATTTTAAAGCGCTTTTTATGCTGTTTCACATGGTATCAAATTTAGGATATAAGGCTTAAATAAAATTTTGATTATTTGAGCATGCGAAAAGCCATCATGATAGCTAGCCAATTATGCACTCTCAGACACAAAAATTTGATGCAAAAATAGCCTGCCAACCAGACGTGTTTCACCAATAGTTTCGTCATGCTTGCTTCATTTATACCACAATTAAGTCGAAGGGTAGTACCACTACCGGGATTTTCGACTTAATTTTGGTATAAATGAAGCAAGCTTGACGAAACTATTAGTGAAACACGTCTGGTTGGCATGCTATTTTTGCATCAAATTTTTGTGTCAGAGAGTGCATAATTGGCTAGCTATCATGATGGCTTTGCGCATGCTCAAATAATCAAAATTTTATTTAAGCCTTATATCCTAAATTTGATGCCATGTGAAACAGCATAAAAGAGCTTTAAAATGATGTGCATATCTCTTCTGTACGTGGTTTCTAGCAAAAGTTAAAGATTTACGCACGGTTACTTACGTTGACCGTTTGTACCTGCAGTGTAAAGCAATAGCAGTTTATCTGTTTATCCAAAAATTAAATCTACTGGGTTTTAAAGGTTGTTAGTGTGTTACTTATATGCATTATTTAACAATAAACACTATGCAGCAAATTGAAAAGACAACTTCACAAACTTCCAAATTGCTGATCATACGCAATGTTATTAGTTAATTTGATTGTGCAACTCTGTGTATTAGGACCTCTTTTCCTGATCCAGAGCGACAAAAATAACAGTTTCTTGTTTCAAACATGCTGCGCAGTTTGAGAACTCCTTGGTACACAAATCTATGGGTTCTTCGCAATCTATCCATATTTCGCACGTTATTAACTGTTATTTCTGTTGTTGTAGGCATAATGTGAATTCGTGCATAATACTACTTAATACTTCCAATTACTGGTGTTCATTATTGCCATTTGTCTTCGACCGAACCCTAAGATTTTCACACTCCTACCAAAATGTTTTAAAAATTTTATCCAAAAATTTGAATATTTTTAAAAAATTAAGAAAAAGTAGCGAAAAACTGCGAAAATTCGCTTAATTAATTACCTAAAATTACTTGATTATTCAGCTAAAAAGGCTGAAAAATTAGAAAATTTTTCTTTTTCAGTTTTGTAACGAAAAACGGATTTTTTGCAGACCCCCCCCTTAAAAATTTTTCTCACTCCTCCACCCAAATCAAATTTTTTAGACCCCCTTCTCCTTTTTGCCAGACCTCCCGCCCCCACTTTTTTCATCAGCCACACCTTTAGATAGCTGAAAGTTGAGGGGAGGGTAAGTCAAAAATAAAAAATCTGAGGGGGGGGGCGGTAAATCGTCTCAAAATGTGGGGGATATAACCATAGGTGAACCAGGCTACAGTTTGCCTGTGAGACCCCCCCCCACGGAGAGGCCAGACCCCCCACCCCCCATACCCGACCTCGACTACTCCCCCCCCAAGCCGAGCTCAGACCCCCCTCCCCCCCTAAAATGGGGTCCAAACAAGAGAAAATATGCTAAATGTTTGCAAAAATTTTTGCAATTTTTCAAATATTTTTTGAAAAAATTGTCTAGAAACAGTTAAAAACGCTAAGAAATAGGTTTTAAAACGCAATACGAGTGGTTTTTTATTAGATTTATGTCGAAAATAGTCGATTTTATGTCCAAAAAGGGCCATTTTTAGCTGAAAAAAATTTGGGTACAGTTAGGGTACAGTTTTTTTTGAAAATTTCCGATTTTTGAGACCCCCCAAGCCAGATTTGGACTTTTTACTCCCCCCCCCCAACCCAAACAGGTGGTACACCTATGGATATAACCCCTCCCCTCCCCAAATGGTAATCTTACACTTTAGGGGGTAAAAAGGTTTTTGATGGAAAAAATTCGACTAAATTTTGCGAAAATGTGCCTACGGGGGTTTTCAAGGGTGGCGGTTTCAGTAAAAATACTAATTTTAATGCAGCTCTCAATCCGTGGTCTCTATGGCGCCGAACCCGGTTTTCGGGAGGTGAGCCCGTGGGAAAATTTTTTATTTGAAGGCAGATCTCTACAAAACTTAGTTCTAGGGGGTTTTCGGGGGCGCAGAATTCGAATTTGAGGCCTGTTTCCCTGCCCGACCAACCAATTTTGCTCTGGCGACCTCCCACCCCCGTGGTTCCGACCCCGTGGGAAAATTTTTTCTTTGACCTCAGAACTCGACCAAAATCGACCCCCTGGGGTTTTCGGGGACGTAGAATTCGAATTTGAGGCCTGTTTTAGCAGCCACGCCCTCTGGCTGCACCCCTACCAGCCATTATAAACACCGGGAAATCAAATCTAAAACAACGGATACATATATTGAAAATATAAACTCTGATAAAAATTGCACAAAATATATATATATATATATATATATATATATATATATATATATATATATATATATATATATATATATATGTAAGAGTAGCTTGCTGCTAAAACAGGCCTCAAATTCGAATTCTACGTCCGTACGTAGCAAGCTACTCTTATATATATATATATATATATATATATATTTGTGCAATTTTTATCAGAGTTTATATTTTCAATATATATATGTATCCGTTGTTTTAGATTTGATTTCCCGGTGTTTATAATGGCTGGTAGGGGTGCAGCCAGAGGGCGTGGCTGCTAAAACAGGCCTCAAATTCGAATTAGTATTTTTACTGAAACCGCCACCCTTGAAAACCCCCGTAGGCACATTTTCGCAAAATTTAGTCGAATTTTTTCCATCACAAACCTTTTTACCCCCTAAAGTGTAAGATTACCCCCCAAATTGCCTATTGCTTAAGGAAACTATTATGTTTGACGATTGTCGTGGAAAACTGGGGAAACTAGCGATATTTCGTTAATTTTTCACGACAATCGTCAAACGTCCGCGATTGTCATCGCCAGTATTTTACGATAATCCCGATAATTTCGCGATTGTCTAAAATTGAGAATTTAACAGCCTGGAGAAGTGCAAATGGACTTAAAAGCAAGTTCTAACTTCTAAGTACGCCAAAGTACGATGGTATGTAAAGTTGTCAGCTAGCCCTTATAACAAAAAAGTTCCAGCCAAAATCCGAAATTGTGGGTTTCCCCCATGGCTACCCCCAACCCTCCCGCCCCCCTTGTGATTTCTGAAACTATGGAACTTATGCCCTACAATATTTGACTTGCCCTTTTAGCTAGAGCATTCGGGTTTCAGGTGCCTCCCTAAGCCCCCACCAGTTTTGGAGCCAAAAGGCTAACTATTTGTGGGGGTTCTCAATCTCGGGGGGGTTCGACCACCAAGTGTCCGAAATCCCCCCTAGATCCGAAGTTCCAAGTAAACTAACTATGATGGGGCCTTCATGAAGCATCTATATTATACGTATATCTTAAAATGAATTTTTTTAGACATGCTGTTAAATGTTGTTCTTGCGTAGAATCGTCATTCATACGGATTGCGAATTTATTGAGGACTATGTTCAAATCAGCACTTAATTACTTAACATCATCTGCAAGCGGCAACAGAGACAATAATGATTTTGTTGGCCAGCATATTGAGTTAGGCCAACACAAGTTATATATTAAACGTGTGATTGCGGAAGGTAAAAACTGTGCCTAAATATAGTCAAGCGGGGAAAAAAACCCACTCGCCAATGCGGGAAAAAAACCCACCCCCAGTGTGGGCTTACCGGTATGAGCTATCTAGGATTTTAATAGCCTATCTTGAAGAGCATCCAAAATAACCCAGGAGGGTGTATTATTGTCGCTCCCACTGCTTCCCAGCAAATTTTTTGGGACTTTGAAATTTTCGAAAATTTTGGTCCGTCCAAGTGCCGAAATTTGACAAACTTTGTCTGCACACCCTGAACTACTGGAAAGACCTAGACCAAAGCGGATTGTATGTATGTGTAGGGCATCTGTTGCGCTTCATGATGATATATGCCACACTGCTCGAACCCCTCTGGTGCGACCTGGGGGTGACCTGGAGTTGGCGGGAAAAAAACCCACATGCGGGGAAAAAACCCACTTTTCAAAATTGAAAATTTTTCTAAGCATTAGCAGGAAAGGTCAAACTAATACATACATTTGTTTAACAGAGCCTATAGATTAAATTGGTATAGATTTTACCTGGGTTCGTTCTGTTATGGGAGGTCTAGGGCTGTCAAAATCCGACATGGTGCCATTTCAAGCCAAAATTTCAATTTTGGCCAAAAATGCTTATTTTTGCCTTAAAATGGGTCTAGTTTGGCTCTAAATACAAGAAAAACACGTTTTCTACACGATAGGATGCTTAAACTGCCGAAAATAAACAATTTTTAAAAATTTCCAAAATTTGCCTATGTTTATGTGTTAAAGATACAACATTTTCAAATGACCATATGACCTCAATTTTAGTGCAAAAACTAATATATTTTGATGCAGTTGTACTAAAAACAACCCGCTCTTTCATTTGGAACGGTTAGAAATGCTCCTGGCAACTTGCCAAAAAAATTTTGGGGTGGGTTTTTTTCCCCGCATATGGGTTTTTTTCCCGCATTGGGTTTTTTCCCGCCAGTTTGGGACAATTTTTCTCGCTAACGGCACACCCTAGAGAGGTGTTCTATAGCTCATAAGAAAGCTTACGACTAGGCCTAGCTGCCTGTATGGTCAGTATTTCAATACCTCAAACCAGTAAAAAGTTCTGGCCAAAAATCTGAAAAGTGGGGTTTTTTCCCGCTTGACTATACGTATATACGTATATATAAAACTAGTTTTAGCTTGTTAGCGTTTTTTGTATATATATACGTGGGGTGATTCTGTACAGTACAGCTCAAAAAAAACTTTATTTTTTGCGAAGTTCGCCTTTTTTGCGAACTTCGCGAACTTGGTGAAATTTCGCCAAATTTCGCGAACTTCGCGAAGAATTTTTCGCGATGTTTCGCGAAGTTTTTTCAGTTAGCTAATTGAGGGGTTTTCTCCATAGTAAAAATAAAAAGTAGAGTGGGCAAGCAAAATTTCAATTTTGTTTTGATTCAAATCCAAACTTCACGAATTTCGCGACCTCCAAATTTCGCGAACTTCGCGAAGGATTTTAGCGAAGTTGTTAGTTATAAATAGTGAAAAGCCCGGCAACCAGTTTCAACCTCTTCCAGGAATTCGGGTGTTATCTGGAATGAAAGAAAGCAGCATGGAATGTACGTACGCAACCAGATACGCTCTAATTAAACCAACTGACATTTTGTTGTAGACCTTTATAATCCACTACAGGGATGCGAATAGCTGCGAGTGCGCCGAAAACTCTGATAACACGCTCCTAAAGTTTGACCAGAAAATGTAGGGGAGCGAAATAGTTTTGTTCATAGTGAATTAGCGGTGCATGTTTGCTGCAGCAATGTATATATTTTCTGAACTGTTAAGGCACGTTTCTTTTGGTTGAAAAAGAAATTTGAAAAAAATTAAAATTCATCAAAACAGATGCTTAGGTTTTGAAAGATCAGTAGGTGCAAGGAACTAGCCGTTTAGCGGAAAACTATCACATGTACCAAACATCAGTTAATTTCCTCAAGAAGTGCGATAGTTATATATTCAAGTTTTTCTATTTTCAAATATTTTTGCAGCTTTTTCAAATTTGACTAGCTATTAATAGCGACTCTTTCAATTGAGAAATTTTTCAATTGAATTTTCAGGACCGCTTATGCGTCAGCTTTCATGTGACCTATATATGCGGTACGTATTTCAAAAATTGAAAAGCGATGTTTTCGAGAAATATAGTCAGAGGGGGGAAAACATGACGGAAAAGAAGGGAAAAAACATGGTCGCCTACTCCCCAACCATAGCAGATGCAGCTGCCTAGTATAGCCCATTAGAAAGAGCAAGTCTAGAAGTATACCCTACAGTACCAGATTGGTTTCTAAGTTTGATTCTGTAAGTACAGTACTTGACCAAAGTTGACCTCCCAAAATTGGCCAAAATGCTAAGGATTTTCGAAAGTTTGCAAGTCTATATCTAACCAACTATCAAACTTTGGCTACTATAAATTGGCGTGCGGGCATAATTTGACTTGCTCTATCACATGGCAATAGTGGTTTTCCCCTGCGTACACCCAGTAAAAAAATTTGACCATGTTTTTCCCCCCACATTTTGTGTCCACTAGAGCGGGGAAAAACTGGTGACCAAATTTTAAAATTTTTGCGTATGCTTCAGGAAGGCGTGACTAATGCTTTTATAGGAAAGCGAATGCTTTAAAACCACTAAAAACCTCAAAATATGCCAACTTTGAGCATTTTTGAAGCTTCTAGCTCGAAAATTTGATTTGCAGCATCAACATGCCAGGTTTCATAAGTTTTTTGGTAAAAATGAAAATTTCGAAAAAACTTAAAAAATGATGGAATATTGCGATTTTTAACACAACTAACTTGTTTCTAGTGATATTCTGCATATTATGGCCAGTTCACAGCAGGTTTCATGCCCAAACAGGTTAGCTACAGCAGATTTAGCATTTTGACCAAAAAATCGGGTTTTAAGCTTGTTGTGAGGTTAGAAGGGTGCCTAGGTAGTTTTGCACGCTAAAAACAGCTGAAACAATGCTTTTAAACCATTCTAAATGGTTAGTTGGTAGAAATCCGTGCCATGTTTTTCCCCGCACCATGTTTTTTCCCCGACTTGCGGGTAAAAAAACATGGACAAATCCTGTTACTGCCAAAGCTGAGTGAGGTATAAGAGAAGTTTGAATATACGATTGGATAGGTATTTGCCCACGGTACATAACGGTATACTCAAACCGATCCAAATCTAAGCGAAGAAAAAGTTGGAGGCTTGCTTCCCTATTCATGTTTTTCTTCCCCCCCCCCCTGACTATACCACTTTTTGGCCCAAAATTTTGGCAATGCGAATCTAGCAAAAGTAAGTATATAATATAGCATAATCATAAGGTTTAATCTGAGCTGAATCCAACGATATAAAGTTTTCGTGACTACAACTTATGTTGCCCCCGCAACGAATTTTCAAGCAAATTCCTTATTTCAGCTGATTTCTGACAAGTTGTGGTACGTATTTCGCATTGATTTGCCGCAACCAGTGTAAACTAGCGAAAACCAAGCTAAAAGGGGGACTTGTTTAAAAATTCGTCGCAGGGGAAATATAAATCGTAGCCACCAAAACTTTATATCGTTGGATTCAGCTCAGACTAAATCTTATTATTGTGCTATTTTTAGTCACTTTTGCTAGATTCGCATTGCCTAAATTTTGGGTCAAAACACGCATGGGCAACGCCTACACCACGCCTACACCGGTGTAGGCTGGACCCACGCACCCACGCAAGGCAAAAAGAAGGACCCACGCAGAGGCAAGGTGCGCGAAGCGCGCAGTCGAAAGACTCGCGCAGATAAAGGAGCACGGAGCGCGTCGTCGAAATATATATATACCCACGCAGACGCAGGACACGCGCTGTCAAAATACCCACGCAGACATAGGACACGCGCTGTCAAAATACCCACGCAGACGCAGAACGCGCGCTGTCGAAATACCCACGCAGACGCAGGACAGGCAAAATCACCAAAAGTGTTCAGGGGTCATCTAGTTTAGAAACCGTCAGAAATGCACACATTTCATGTCACAAAAATGTTGTTTATGGACCCAATTTTCTTGTTATCCGCATGATTTGCCCCCTAGGAATATTTGTCATCATTCCGCCAGGGGGCCAAGCCATAATGGCGTTTTTCGGCAGCAGAAGGGAAGGACTATATATTAAGGGGCACAAGTTTGCCAAATTTCGGCACTTGGACGGACCAAAATTTTCGAAAATTTCAAAGTCCCAAAAAATTTGAGGGGAAGCAGCGGGAGCAACAATAATACAGCCTCTAGTGTTATTTTGGATGCTCTTCAAGATATGGTATTAAAATCCTATATAGCTAGCTCATACCGGTAAGCACACACTGGAGGTGGGTTTTTTCCCGCATATTAAAATGGGTTTTTCCCCGCTTGACTATACAGATATAAGCTGTAAAAAGATGTATAAATCTCTTTCCTACTCCCGAAATTGCGAAAGTTATAGCGTTTCAAAAAATCAGCACAAAAGCACTGCACAATAGGATACCACCACCTTAAGCATGTAAAGAATTCTGGCAAAAAATCTTTTTTTTGGATTTTTGACGGAATTTTTGACGAAACTTAGAACTTTTACAATATATATATATATATATATATATATATATATATATATATATTTTGAAGACTTTCTTCAGAAATCTTTGAAATGTTTTGGTCGTAGCTTGTGCAAGTTTGATGTCAGAAATTCCATTCAGAACGAAAAGGTGACAAAAATTGGATATGATTTTTTGCTTTTAAATCAAAGCTTCTTTAACCTAAGTTTTGAGTTGACAAATAACCGTGCCAAATGCCCAACAAAGTTTCAAAATTAAATTTTGAATTCAATAAGTTATACATACACGGGGAAATCCCAATTTCATTTATCTGCACTCTTGGGCTAGTTTTTAACTAAGTTACTTGATTACAAAGAGGGACTCGTTACACGAACTAAGATACGTTATCAGAGTTTTAGGCGCACTCGGAGCTATTATCATCACTGTAGCGGATTATAAAGGTCTACAACAAAATGTCAGTTGGTTTAATTAGAGCGTATCTGGTTGCGTACGTACATTCCATGCTGCTTTCTTTCATTCCAGATAACACCCGAATTCCTGGAAGAGGTTGAAACTGGTTACCGAGCTTGTCACTATTTATAACTAACAACTTCGCGAAAATCCTTCGCGAAGTTCGCGAAATTTGGAGAAGTTCGCGAAATTCGTGAAGTTTGGATTTGAATCAAAACAAGATTGAAATTTTGCTTGCCCACTCAACTTTTTATTTTTACTATGGAGAAAACCCCTCAATTAGCTAACTGAAAAAACTTCGCGAAAAATCGCGAAAAATTTTTCGCGAAGTTCGCGAAATTTGGCGAAATTTCACCAAGTTCGTGAAGTTCGCAAAAACGGCGAACTTCGCAAAAAATAAAGTTTTTTTTTGAGCTGTACTGTATATTATAACGTATGGCCTATAACCTAAAATTCAACAATTGTATATATATAATTGAAATTCATAATCACAAAGAATCACAAAGACTCTTTTTAAGCGAAATTATGTGCATGGGAAACTAGTAACATCTCGTGAATGTGGACTTTAAAATAATTTTTTTCAAACAAGATGCGACATGGAACTTGTGAAGGGTTTTTTAAAAACGAGGCGTACTATGCACAAATTATCTAAATGTTCTTTCTGTTTTACGAAAAGGGAGGAGGGGGCCATGGTCCCTTAGATTACATCCATGAATTCTTAGTGTAAACGTCTTAGTTTGACCATGACCGGGTACGTATTGTATTCTTGACTTGTCTCTCTCTCTCTCTTTGTTCGGGAAACTCGCTAGGCATAGATTGGTGTTGCCACCTTTGCTTCTCCCCAGTGGCGTAGCCAGAAAAAAATTTCGGAGGGGGAATTCCGATTTTTCGGGGAGGGGGGTGTCTGGGGAGCGGAGCCGCCAGAAGCTGAAAAGTGTCCGCAACTTTAATTAACTTATATACAGTAAATGTTTCATGAATCCTTTCCGAAGTCTATAAATAATATATATAAAATACGACTAGGGTTTGGATACATTCTTGCTTCCGCTTCAGGTGATGTCTCAAATGACCATGCCAAGCGATTCTATTTATATACGTATATACACCTAAGGTGGTGATTCCGTTGGAGACATCAACTTTGAACTGTTATATATTACTCAACCATTACTTGGAGTTAAAAAGCCATTTTTATATCAAAATGCAGCTTAACGTTTGGTCTTTTTAATGAATATAACGAAACTAACTTTAGTTCTCGGAGATTATTTTACTGCATTTTCGAAGTAATTTAATTTTCCAGATTTTTTGCAGACTAAAGTAAATTTTTTCGTGAGGCATCCCCCACATCATTCGATTCCACTATCAAATAGCTGGGAACCCTTTTTTAATTATTATGAAACCGCTCTTCGTTATAATGAAATTAGCTAAAATGTATGCGCAACTTGAATTTTGCCTATTTTTCCCAACTTTGGCAAGCTACCCATTTCGCTAGAAAGCAGCAATCGGGGCAACTAAAAAAGGGACCCTGGGTATTTTTGTGTAAAACACGTCCAGTAAGTGGCAACCATCTAGCTTGCATAGTAAATGCTCCACAATCGCTGGAAAAAATTTGGTCGCGTTTTTGCAAAAATTACATTTTCTATGATATACGTATAGCAGCGTACGGGATAGCAGTTAGTAGAAGATTATAATGTCATTAATAATCGGTCTCGACGAGTCCTTAAAATTGACACCCGTAGTTTAATTTTACTGCTTGCGTAGCTTTAGGATTATATATTTGATTTCTGCAAGAATGACAAGTTTTGAACTCCAAAATTAGAAAAATCGACTATATCTCAGGATAGCGAAAAGTTAGAAAGTTTCTTTAAAAAGCAAAAATGTAGAGCTCAACAGGATCTTTCGAATGAGTATAATCATAGCTGTGCAGCGACTGCCTAACTCAAAAATCGGCGAAAACTACCCTAAACGGAGACGTCGCATTTTCGAAGCGGGATTGCGCGGAGGGTATTAGAATGCTAAAAGATCTTGTTTTGGAAAGTTTCATCAAATTTCATCATGATTTGAACCGACAATCAGCAATATGTGCCCAAATGGAATCACCACCTTAAAAAGATAGTTGGTTGGTATTTCCCAAAAACGTTTTGCCGTGTCGTAGTTCATTCCAGATGCAAAAATTTCGAAAAATGAGGTTCCTGCTGCACTTGAAAAGCAAATTTGGGGTGGGGCAACTGCACAATTTCGGGGAGGGGAATTCCCCTACCTGGCCCTCCCCTGCCTACGCTCATGCTTCTCCCCATCAATCATATCTAGTATGACAGACCCTCGCTATGTCGCCTGGATGCCGTCCCTCAGTGGGTGGTTGGAGGGAGCCCGCCGTGTGGCCTTTCGGCTCAGGGTTATCTAACCACCATTAAGTGCTTATGCGTATAGCAGTGTAGCACAGCGTCTTTCGACGCTCCAAGCAGCCCCTAGCGCAGATTGGTGGGATCAGAACCGGGTGTGTCCATTTTTGAGTGCGTGACTCTGGTGCACCTGGTGCAGGGGGTAGGCGGACACGTTGCAGGGTACTGGTTGAAGGAGGGGTGCCTTTCCGCCGGGAGCTCAGCACCCTACTCTTATCGATAAGCGGATTAGGGTTCTTTAGCGTGCCTGTCCCCAGCAAGACAGCACACGGGCCCACCAATTTTACACCTCATCCGACCGGAGGAGCTGTAGCCTAAGTTTCTTTCCCAAGGAAACAATGTAGCGTCATTATGGCTAAGGTGGGGATCGAACCTCGGACCTTCCGATCCGGTGTCCAACGCCTTAATCATTCAGCTACACGGCCTCATGACTTGACTGAATTCGTAGAAAGAAGACACAATGACAATCCAAAAGACTGTTGTGTTGTGCTTTCTTTCTCGTATATATATACATTCAGAACCAAAAAACGGTATGAAATTACCTACGTATATACGTAGTAACGGTATATAGTTTGTTTTTAGGCGGATTTGCGTTTGTTTTTGTCGCCCAAGATGAAATGGGAAGAGAGTATGCTTTGAAGGTACTAGACATTGAATTGCTGTTAATGTGCTTATTATGTAGGGGCGCGATAGCGCCCCTATATACATAATATGGGTATAAAGGCATCTGCGCGGCCCCCTGGAGACAGTGTTGGCCTGGTGCCAGCTAATTAGAGGTCCGGGAGGGGTAAAAATGTTACCATCGTAAAGTACTCGAGTAGTACTACAAGTACCACCATACTTTTGGTTAAAATTCCGAACTTCGAAATTTTGCACTAGGCGGGAGTTACCGTGCGTTTGTTTATTTTTCTCGGTTAATAACGCTTTTCGGAAGTGCTTATGTCAGCGCAGTGTTGGAACGATATGGGCATTTTGGTCCTATACTACTTTATATGTTGGTAGGCAGGGTCCTCCCATGCAAGGCCGCACCCAGGGGGGGGGTTCAAGGGGTCTCGACCCCCCCCTTTTGGGATAACTAAATGGAAAATTTTTGCTATTTTTATAGCAAAAACAGCTATTTTTAAAAAATTTTCGCGCCTTCGGCGCGATAATTTTGAAATTAACGTCAATGTGTTTCGACAAAACTGCAAAAATTTTCAAGTTCTGGGGGCTCCCTTGAGACCCCGTTGCATTTTACCTTGGACCCCCCCCTTTTCAAAATCCTGGGTGCGGGCCTGCTCCCATGCAACCTTTTTTTGGTCATTTTGGCACACTGCCAATTTTGGCTCTGTGCCAAGGCCCCAAAGTTGGACTTTCGCTATTTTGGCACTTCGGTTGTGATCGACTTTTTTTTCACAGGTTAGCAGCTAGATCGGTTTGGTTTGTTTTATTTGAATATTTCGGACTATGCGCGGAATGTAACGAGGGGGATTTTTTAATTTCGCTCTGTAGCTTTCAGGAGATGGGCCAAACTTTGCATTTTTTCACCTGTTTTCACGAAAAGTTTCTAAGTCCCACTTTTACTAGAAATGGCCTAAAAGTCACTAAAAATTGCGTTTTTCGGCCTTGGGTTGGTACGCATATATTGTAAAACGGGGTCGCTGAAAACGATGAGCATACTGCCGATACCGACCGAAGTGACCACTGGTCAGCATGGCTCCCGTAGTTCCTCGCCCAAGGTCAAAGTAGGGAAAACTCACTATAAACAGCATTTTTCGGCGTTTTGGTTGGGGGCGCATATAGTAAATCGACTACGCTCGTTTCAGTGGGCATATTGCCGAAATCGAGGGAAGTGACCAGTGGTCACTACGGTCTATGGGGCCTATTGACCAGTGGTCAAACCCCTTAAACGGCGTTTTTCGGCGTTTTGGTTGGGGGCACATATAGTAAATCGACTACGCTCGTTTCAATGGGCATATTGCCGAAATCGAGGGAAGTGACCAGTGGTTGAAGCGAATAACCTCATCGAGATTGAATTTGAACAATTGTTTAGATATGCTCCCACCAGCTGTACTCGAACTCATAATCTCCGCATTATGCTTCCACCGAAAATGCGTACAAACCCACTTGAAAATTTATTTCATTGTAGAACTGTTAGAATATGGAACTCTCTCCCACAAGCGGTAGTGTCTGCGCAATCATTAGAACAGTTTGTTAGGCTTCTTAGAAATGTTGACCTAGGCCACTTTCTGCGGGGGCAAGGGGTTAGGTGATCACTGTCTGATCCTCTCTTGTCCTACTTCACTATCTTTGTGTTAATATGCATTTTTGCTTCTGTGCGATTATTTGGTTATGCGATTTATACTACAATATTCTGTTTGTTAA
>JASAND010021889.1:0-20760 GCA_030248195.1 Trissonchulus latispiculum
CCTGAGCACCAAAACTGATGTATTTTCAAAGATATACTTCCGGATCCGGCAAATTGTTCTGTTCGTTTGATTTGAACTTTGTTGTCTTACCAATTTACTGTTCTTAAAGTTTTAAACTAAAGCTTAGCTTCCCTTAACTAAAAGGGTACGCCATGAAAAATTTTTGGGGCGGGGATTTTGCTCATTTTTTCAAATGTTTGTCGCATATATCCTTGAGAGCGAGTTTCCTTCAGCATCTTAACGAGCTTAACTAACCAGCTATTAATTGTACGAAAAATGAAAATTAGTTTTGAAAGCGGCGGCGCCGCAGCTGCAGCAAACACTCACAGTTTCCCCATAACGCCGTATGCTGTGGAACTGCACTAGGCTGTAAGTGACCTTAAGGTACTGGTTTAGTGGTTTCCTTTCGGGTACTTTTGACTCATACGGCTTTAATCCTTTACTTAAATAGCTGAAACTTTCCAACTATGCTATTTTGGTGCTCTTTACCATTCTCGGACCAGTCACGCATTTTTGGGTGAAAAGATGGAAACTTTAGGTTTTTGCCACTATTCTCTCAGTAAGTAGTTGATACATCGGATTGGTTGTTATGGCTGAAAAGAGGACACCGAAATGAACATTTTGCCTTTACAACCTACGAGCTATCTCCAGTGGTTAAGTCAGTATAATCAAAAAACGATTTTTAGGATCAAAAAATTATCATTTTCGAAGAAATCAGCTTTTTCAAAAATACTACCAAATCTTAACGGACAATTTTGATCCATGTATATCCAATCGATACACAGTCTAGTTTACATTTATGAATGTTTATTAGCAGGAATCGATTGCTTTATACTGGAGATTTGGCCGAAAAACAATTTTGGCAAAACTGCGATTATTTTGTTTTAAACTTCGATTTCTCAAAAACTACTCGACGGATTCCGGAGATTTTTGGCAGAGTGGAAATTCGAACTTTCGCGGAGGGATGTTTTTCTTGGTTTTGGCTAGAACATAATGAGTAGCAAAAAACTCAATGCGCATTTGGCGGATTTTCTCGACAATGAAGACCTGCATGCAGAGCCAAATCCAAAAAAACGTCCTTCAGCCCATATGTCCTTCATACCATGGCACCAAGCTGTCAGATGTCAGTATGTCTGAAAATTTTTTGTTAATTTTGCTAGTTCCGTAAGCTCACCTGAATGTACAGATACCAAGCTTTAAAACGATGTATAGAACTCTTTCCAACTCCCAAAATTGCGAAAGTTATAGCGTTTTAAAGAATCACCACTACACTAAAGGTTACCAGCACCTTAAATGAATTAAAGTCTTCAGTGAGAAGTTATCATGGATTATATTTATGTGCTTAAGTTTCCAACTCGAAGTTCCGAAATTAAACTAAAAATTCAGTTTCTGCGCCAATTGCTGACCCCCACTTTCAGTGCTAAACACTTAAAAAAGTTCATGTAGAAACCACAGGATTCAAGTTTGTAGATGATAAATAAGTTTTGACTTATATATAATTTCTACAGGACATCGTTGATATTTTTCTCAAGAGATACTTTGGTATAATAGATTACAAGTTAGACTTGTACATTTTCAATACAAATAAAACCTGTTAGTTTTCATGGGTTTATATGTTTTACTCAACAGCTACAGGTTATTACTCGATACGCTGATAATGCTAACTGAGTATGTAGTGCATGCTGAAGGAATCGAATGGCATAACGAAGTCAAGTAATGTTTAAAATTCTGAAATATTGCCTCCTTTTGTATATGACTTGGTATGTATGTATGAAATTTCTAGAAACAAAATTAGCCCAAGAAAGTAGCCAAAATCGGCCCGCATCGGCCCGCGCGGGTAGTAAAATTCGGCCCGCCCCGCCCCGCCCCGCGGGTACCCGCGGGTACCCGCGGCCCGCATACAACTCTGAAATAACGTATAGTTGATCCCGTCTCTGAATCAAGTCTTGCAGCTAGAAATAAATTTATTGGATTTTTGCAATGAAAATTTAGCAAAATTTCGTACTTTGTAACTTTTTCTGGGTGCATTGGAGACCCTTCAATGCTAAATCATGAAATGTAGAGCAATTAATTATCTATCGATTGGTGGCAGTCCCATCTCTCTAGGTGGTCTCAGTAAAAAACGGCAGCCAAAAATGTAAAATTGGTCATTTTGAGCCGATTTCCCCGAGAAGTCTTGGGCGGAAGAGGGTTAAAATAAAAATAGAGGGGACAACTAATATTTTAAACATGCTGCATTATTAGAAATAATAATTAAATTAAGTTAATTAAATTTAAATTATTATAATTATAAATAAGTAATAAACTCGAAATTATTTTTTCACAGGTATTTGACAGCACTTCATGAATGCTAATTTAAAGTATATATGTATGAGAGCTGCTGACCACATGAAAAGCCGAATCTAAACTTTAAACTTTAAACCGAACTTTAAAAATTTGAACCTTTCGGACCTTTTGAAAGGACATCCATTGAAATGTTACGCGAACTTAGCTGCAACTGGTGATGCTCCACTGAATTACAGGATCAATTGTTGTTATTCCAACTGTGATTTTAAGGGCAACCATTTCAATTTTAATTTGGAATCTCTATTGAATTTTAATAAGGAAACATTTTTCAATTTAATTTTGCTGCACCCGTCTGTTTAGTATTAAAGTTTAGTTGAATTGACCAAAATCGTCCATGTTTTTAAGAGGATCAAGAGAAATCGATTTCGCTGAAAATATGTACAGAATGTTTTTAGCTCTGTCGTGGTCTCAGCAAAGGAACATGGTACTTGTTTTTTGGCTCAACTATTGATTATGATTAGCACGTTGTTGTTAAGCTGGCAATAGAAACAACGACAACCTGGACCAAAATACTGTCTTCAGATTCTTTTCAACGAACTCTGAAAATTCCTGTATATACAATTTTTAATGAAAATCGTAAAAAATCTTTAGCTGGGTCCTCTTGAATTGTAGTTTTACCCATGTTGTTAACCTCTTGAAAGCTTAAACTTTAAAATTTTACAGCAGATTTGTCAATAATTTGTTGAAATGCATCCTTACTAAGTTTCAGCAAAATCTATTAAAAACTGCAAGTTAGACAGAGGGATTCGCCCGGATCGCTCTAACACCGGATGACGCTAAATTTAAGATTTAATAAATGTCTACATATTAATGATGAGCAAATATCTTCTTTTGCTGTCTTATTTTATCTAAAATTTTCCAAACGTTGGGAAGTTTTTCTAAAATTCTCAAATGGTGAAAAGTTGGGCATCACGTAAGGTAAAATTAACTATTTTAACTATTTTCACGTATGCAGAGTTAATTTTTAACTCTTTTCGCGAATGCAGAGAATTAATTTTAACTCAGCCAGTTTTAACTCTTTTAACTCTTTGATTTTTAACCCTGCAGAGTTAAATGAGTTAAAGCAGGCGGAGTTAAATTGAACTCTGTGCATTCATGAAAAGGGTTAAAAGAGTTAATTTTAACTCTACTCTACTCTACTCTACTCTACCTATTCGCGAAAAGGCCCTTAGACAAGGCTTCAAAAACTGTCACAACATCAAAACTGAAAGTATTGCAAATAACCTGAGATTCATGAATTACAGTTGGGTCTCTCCCATTATCTAAAATGTATGCAGAAGAGAAAAACTCGTTGGGCACATTACATTTGTCATGATCAGTTCTAGCTCTTGTCCCGTCATATCTATCTAATACAGGAACACTAGGTTTATTTTTTAGTTTAGAAGTAGCATACTTGAAAAACTTCCTTAAATTCGGATTAGTTGCAAGACTCTTTTCATATTCATATTTGTTTAACTGTTCAGAGAATAATCTATTTAAAGCTTCATATTGTCGTTTAGACGCGAGAATCCATCGAACGATTCCAAGTTTAAAAAGCAGCAATCGTGTTTCTATACAACTTTTTCAGAGAGTTTGGCCATGGCAGCGCATTCTTACTACACTTCACAATAGGTACATAAACTTCAATTAAAGAATGGACAGAATTCCTGAACGTACTCCAAAAACATTCAACTGGATTACCAACCCCAGTATAAGCATTCCAGAAAAACATATACCAATCTACATTACACAGTCTTTGACTAATATTAATACAATCCATAGAGAAAAAATTGCGGAAATAACTTATTTCCTCTTTACACTGTACCTTCAAATCAAAAAGCAGGTCTGGTCTGAATTTCCCAGAAGAGTAGAAAGAGTAACATCAGAAATTTGAACAAGATCCAATATTTGGTGGAACAAAACGCGTAGGATTTTTAACTGTTTGAGTTAACCCAGTTTAAGCTAATCGATCATGAAAAGAGTTATCCCTATTATCGTTAGCTAGTACTAAATCCCAGTTTATATTTGGTGACAAATTGTCAGTCAGTATATTTGGTATTTCGCCTACAAAAACTGGAAATATATTATTCCAACATGAATTCACTATACAGCCAATATCATCAATTACATATTCCAAAGCAACAATCACCAGGGCCCCGTTGCATAAAAATTATTAGTTGATTAGTGATTAGTGATTAGTTTATTAGTTGATTAGTTGATTAGCGATTAGTCCAGCGTTGCATAAAACTATTAGTGATTACTTTATTTTTATTAGTGTAGAATTATTTGTTATTACTCTAGACTGATAAATTATTAGCTGAAAATTATTAGTGATTAGTGCAGCTTGATTAGTGATTAGTATGAAGTTATTAGTGATTAGTGAAGCTTCTTTATTAGTGATTAGTTATTAGTGTAGCGTTGCATAAAATTTTTCGCGACTAATCAGTTTTTGCTACACTAATAAAAATCAAGCTTAAGCATAAAAAACTATGTAATGCTATTTTTTGAAAATAAGCTGCGGTTAAACAAATTTTCCAATTTTACGGGGATGATTTGCGCAATGTAAAACACCTTCAGCCACATAAATTCCCAAAAATGCATTGGCATACTTAACGTAAAAGTTAACCTTAGCCCCCAAGCTTTATAATCTTGAGCCTTGATGCTAGGTTACCTCATACCTCTTCTATAAATTGAACTTCAGAAATTCGAAAGATAACTCACAAATATATATTTTTTGTTTGTATTTTTATCAATCATTGCATAATTTAAAGCTTCTCGATCCGATTAAAGCGGATTAAATACAATTAAATCCAATCGTTAAAGCCCAACTTAAAAAATTATATGCAAGTCGGCAGTTGTTGAGTAAATTCCAACAATTAAAGCAGAACAAATTTTGCATCAAAATTTGCACTTTCTTGTAGGACAAAAAATTAGCAAATTTTTTAAAAATGGTTTGAAATACGTTACTGTTTTTAAATACGTCTTGGCGTAAAATTGTTAAAATCAGTGTAATAGACAAATACATCCAAACTAAGCTTTTTTAATTAATGAAATCTTTTACAATACCTCTAGCGCTGCAATATATACCTATACTACCTGCAAGGGTTTTTTGTTCGCCGAACTTTAGGCCAAATGGCCTCAACGACTCAAATTTTTTAGGCCATCACCCAAAAAATTTAGGCCATTCAAATTTTGTTAATTTTTAGGTTGCGCGCTGTTGTACGTACGCCTTGATAAACAGTTACCATGTATTCATGCGTTATATATTCAAAATCGTGATAACATTTAAATGAACATTAAAACGCAGTTGTCACTGTTTAACACTAGCCTAAAAAACCTTGCTACCTATAACAACTAGTGATCAGCCTCAACAGCTTAGTGCCGCTAACGGAAACAATAGCAGGCATCAATCTACCAACGTTGCAAAACCCAAAGCTCGCTGAACTCGTTGCTGCATATTTTGCTACAACCTGCTCCTGTGAAAATTTTAACTGGCATGGCAACATATATATAGTCAATTAGTCAAAATTAGTAAAGCTGCGATTTTCTTTGAGTTTTACCGAATAGTTTGCAGGCGACGGACTTTTTGACTGTCTTTAATTTTCTTTTCTATGCTCCAAAGTTTTTGCGGAGACTTTCAGTTGTTTCTGAGGTCCACTCTCTGTAAGGAGTCCGCTTGTTGGTTGCTGTGCGTATGCCTGCCTCATATTTCCAGATTTAACCAACCTGTCAAAGATTTCCGGGAAAAATTATTCAACCATTTTTAAGGTCACGTTGTAAACAGTGAAGATATAGACAAGCTTCATACTGGTTTCCTTTCGGGTATTTTTCACTATTACGACTTTAATCCAAAGCCAAAATAGCCAAGTCTACAGAATAACTTATTTTTTTATCTTGGTGCCCAGCATTGTAGGTTCTCATGAGAGACCTTTATCATGCTGCCCTCCGCAGTCCAGAAAATAGACAAAAGGCGGAGAGGCGAGGATCAAGGATAGAAAACAAGATCCCCAAGCAGTACTGACGTACGGTTATTTCAGTCACGCCCAGGGTAGATCCAGTCGTGCTGATTGGCGACTCGGTCTACCCCCCGCAGATCAATAGTGACTAGGATGGCGGAAGACTAAATACCCCACTCTGAAGGGTAAAAGGGAGAAAAACCAGAGGCTGCAGAAAGGAGTCGGAGGAGAGGACGAGTTCTCAGACAGGAAAGATGAAAATTCCACCAAACCAACTATCCAAAATATGTACAATATATTAAATTTTAAATGCACTTGACTGGGATACAGGAGCAGACACAGAAGGACCTTTTCACCCGCCATGTCCGCTCCTGCCCCCCAGTCAATTGCAGGAATGCCTAGTTCTTGTTCTTATGACTGATTTGAATGCAGGGAGATTCAGAGTCTCATTAACTGACCAGCACAAATTTAACATCCACCTCTAACAACAACTTGTTTATTATGCTTACAGAATAACTTATTTTCGTGTTCTTCATCTGTATACGCAACGGATTCGTGAGATTTTTTGGCAGAGTGAAAATTCGCATTCTGCTGAGGGATGTTCTTTGAGTTAGACTAAAACGTTTCGCGTCACAAGAAAACTCAATGCGAAATCGCGCAATTCTGCGCCAAGTGCATTGGCCGATTTTCTTGACCTGCTGCTGAAAATGTATGTACTTATTACAAGCCTTCAAATTATGTAAAAATCATTTCCCAACCCCAAAAATTAAGAAAATTATAACGATTCAGAAAAGGCTGAGCTTAAGGAAACCGCCACTTTAACATGGAACATATTCATGCTTATGTTAGTCTAGGCAAGCAATTTTTGGAGAGAAAGACTAAAGCAACTGCAAATAGTTTAACTCAAAGTGGGAATTAAAAGTCGTAGGTAAACGTTACCACAGGGGTATCTACTTTAGCGTTATTTGAATTACAACATGTGTTCATCAAGTATGTTAATGAAATAAAAATAATCAAATATATAATAGAGAAAATGAATACTGATTTTGTATGAAAAAAACACCGGCTCAAGCGGAAAAGTTAGATTTGGTAAGAAGGAGCAACCAGTACTAGTTGTAACAATTTTAAAAAGATGCGGGAACGTTTCGGTGATTCACACTTCATTTTTTACTCTCCACTATTTCTTATTGTATTGTTTACTTCAAATAAAAAATTAGCTTTGGGACCATTAAATTGCTGAACCGGTATAACTGGTAAATTTAAGTAATATCTTGCATTTACGCAATCACGACACAGCTTGACTGGAAAGAATCAGAGATGTAAAACAGATTACTGATACAATATATGGAAATTAATAAATAAATATTATTGTAATTATTCATGAGGTATTTGAGGAAACAGTTTGTTTTAGGTGTCGTTTAATCAATAAAGTTAGATTAGCGTAATTGAAAAATGTTTATTTTATTCGTAATACAAAGTTTTAGTGCTAGAGAGGTGCAAATTCGGAAGTTATTCAATTTTTATTAGTCCCCGTTAAAGTTTGATTGGAGAATCTTGACCAATCAAAAATTTGCTAATTTTGATTAGTGTAGACTAATAACTAATCAAATCCAAAGCTTTATGCAACGAAATCATTTTATTAGTTCCAATTTTATTAGTCCCCGACTAATCACTAATCAAATTTTAGACTAATAAAATTCTGATTTTATGCAACGCTACACTAATCACTAATCAACTAATAACTAATAATTTATTACTAATCACTAATAATTTTTCACTAATCACTAATCAACTAATCACTAATCAACTAATAACTAATCAAATTTCGGCAAGTTTTATGCAACGCTACACTAATCAACTAATCAACTAATCACTAATAATTTATTACTAAAGTCTGACCAAAAAATGTAGAAAGCGAAATTGTTTGCTTTATATCTCGTAAACGCTTCAAGATAACTGCCATAAATTATATATTTTCTGACCCGGAATGATGAGATCTTTCTTCTCGTGAAAAAAGTTTTTTGAAATTTCCCGTGCGATTTCAAAGGGTGCCGCTTTTATATGTCCAGAAGGATTGGTAAATGCTACAACCACGATTTTTTCAGGAAAATTTTCCCCTTGCCCGAATGTCCTACACACCAAATTTCAGCTGTGCTGGTTGAAAATTGCGTGAGTTATTCCATTTTTTAGATTTTCAAAATCCTTTGATCTTTGCCGCTTTTTCGACTTTGACTGGTTATTACTCGCCACTCGCTCAACGAAAAAAATTTTTTGATTGGATTTTCAGGACCGCCTGGGTGTCCGCTTTCATCTGATATACGTGGTATTTCAAAATTTGAAAGTCGATTTTTCGAAAAATACCACTTTTTGACCCAAAATTTCGGCAAAGCGAATCCAGCAAAAGTGAATAAAAATAACATAATCATAAAGTTCATTATGAGCTGAATCCAACGATATAAAGTTTTCGTGGCTACGACTTATATTGCGCCAGCAATGAATTTTTAAACATTTTCCTTGTTTCAGCTGGTTTTTGCTAGTTTACGCTGGTTCAGGTAAATCTAGGCGGCAACATCAAAGGAAGCCAAAAACCAGCTTGAAATAAGGGAAATGTTTAAAAATTCATTGTTGGCGCAATATAAGTCGTAGCCACGAAAACCTTATATCGTTGGATTCAACTCATAATGAACTTTATGATTATGTTATTTTTATTCACTTTTGCTGGATTCGCTTTGCAGTATTTTTGGGTCAAATAGTGATATTTTTCGAAAAAATCGACTTTCAAATTTTGAAATACCACGTATATCAGATGAAAGCGGACACCCAGGAGGTCCTGAAAATCCAATCAAAAAATTTTTTTCGTTGAGCGAGTGGCGAGTAACAACCAGTCAAAGTCGAAAAAGCGGCAAAGATCAAAGGATTTTGAAAATCTAAAAAATGGAATAACTCACGCAATTTTCAACTAACAAAGCTGAAATTTGGTGTGTAGGACATTCGGGCAAGGGGAAAATTTTCCTGAAAAAATCGTGGGTGTAGCATTTACCAATCCTTCTGGACATATAAAAGCGGCACCCTTTGAAATCGCACGGGAAATTTCAAAAAAATTTTTTCACGAGAAGAAAGATCTCATCATACCGGTTCAGAAAATATATAATTTATGGCAGTTATCTTGAAGCGTTTACGAGATATAAAGCAAACAATTTCGCTTTCTACATTTTTTGGTCAGACTTTAATAAGTTTTATGCAACAGGCCCCAGGAGGCTACATGCATGTGAAACCTGATGTTTCATTCACCACGCTCCTTAGTTTTGGCGAAATTGGCAAAAATCTTGGGGGGGGGGCTTCCGACGGAGTGTGGAGGGGTGTCGGCGAAAATTGCCCAAAGACTCCTATTTTTTCGATTTTTTGCCATTTTTGGCCACTTTTTGGGGTCGCCAAAATTTGTCAATTTGGTTGTAGCCCCCACACGACCACATCACTAACACATCTATCTATGGTGGCGCTGCCCTTCCCCGAAATTTTGGGAGCGAGCCCCTGTTTAGACCTCCTCCAACCTCCCCCCAAAACCTTTTTCTATTTTTATGCCGAAAATGGCATTTTCAGCCATTGCTGATGCCAAAAAATGTTTAACCATGAAGTAGTTTTAAGATTAGAGGTTTTAAATTCGAAAACTTGATTGCCTTCATGTTTTTTCTAACTCCAAGATAAAGAGAATATTGAGTCAGAAAGTCCATATATATCTTTCAAAATAATGAACGCTTTATGAATTAGGAAAAAACTCATGCAAAATTTACCCTACCCCAATTTTGGCCAATTATTCCCGCCTTCGGCGCGACAACCCCCCCCCCTCCCCCCAACTTGGGAGGGGGGCCAGGGGCCCCTGGAAATTTTTAGGGGTGGTTTGGAAAAAAGGAAACCTCCCCAATTACAGCAATGGGCTGGGGGAGGTCGGTCGGGACGGGAAGACGGGAGTCGGGTGTTAACTCTTAAAATTTTTGTGCAAAATTTAGCTAACTTTTTGGCTCCAAAAAAGGCCAGGGGGGCGGTTGGGTGGAGGTAGCCGAAAGGGTAATCTTACAGTTTAGGGGGTAAAAAGGTTTTCGGTGGAAAAATTCTACCAAATTTTGCGAAAATGTGCCTACGGGGGTGTTCGAGGGTGGCGGTTTCAGTAAAAATACAAATTTCAATGTAGCTCTCATACCGCGGCCTCTGTGGTTTTCGGGATGTGAGCCCGTGGAAAATTTTTTATTTGAAGGCGAATCTCGTTAAAAAATGACTCGTACGGTCGTACGGGGTTTTTGGAGCGTAGAATTCAAATTTGAGGTCAGTTTTTACTGTCTGTCAACCAATTTTGCTCTGGCGAGGCTCCACCCCCGTGGTTCCGCTCCGCCGACCCCGTGGGAAAACTTTTTATTTCACCCAAGAAATTGAGAAAACCCTTCCCCAGGGGGTTTTTGGAGACGCAGAAACCAAATTTGAGATCTGTTTCACTATAACTTAGTTTTTCAGAAATTAAAAATATTTTATTAAAACTTTATATATATATAGTTTAAAAATTGCATAAAATAGTGAGCGGGTGTGCAAACGGCAGGGTGCGATTGAAAAGCACGAGTATTGGCATGATGTCAAATTTGGATTCTCATCAAAAACCCCGTGGGGAAGGATTTTCTCAATTTCCTGGGTGAAATAAAAAGTTTTCCAACGGGGTCGGAACCACTGGGTGAAGGGTCGCCAGAGCAAAAGTGGTTAGTCAGACAGTAAAACTTGCCTCCACTTTGAATTCTACGCCCTCAAAATCCCCGTACAAGTCATTTTTAAGGAGATTCGCCTTCAAATAAAAAAATTTCTCAAGGGCTCACCTTCCGAAAACCGGATTCGGCGCCATAGAGGCCGCGGATTGAAAGCTACATTAAAATTTGTATTTTTACTGAAACCGCCACCCTCGAAAACCCCCGGACACATTTTCGCAAAATCTGGTCGAATTTTTTCCATCAAAAACCCTTTTACCCCCTAAAGCTGCTAATTTCTCAGAAGCGTGACCGCCAGAATGTACGTAATCTGCAGTGGTCCAATACCACTATTCCGTACTGCGACAATGTTCGGCTAGTGGGACTGACTTACACCTCCAACCTTTCCTGGGCGTTTAAAATTGGATATGAAAAATCGTTAGTAACAACTCCATGTGTTCAAAAATTTTATTCTTAGGCTAAATCTAAAATGCGGCAAAGTGGTCACTATATATGCAGTTTATTGAATGATGATAACAATTTGGTTACAGAAACGTTGGAGAAATGTAATTTATTGAATGAAACTTTTGCATCTGTATTTGTGCATGTTAATAACAATTTACCAGATTTTGAGGACAGATTACCCAAAACCATCTTGGCATTTGTGATTATGTTTTTGATGAGTTTGAAGTGTATCATGCCCTAAAAGTTACCAGCTAAATTTTCTGGCGGACCAGGCGGATTCCCAAGCGCTTTTTATAAAAAATTGGCCTTGGAATTAGTATATCCTTTGAAGGTTATTTACAATATATCTATGCAATCGGGTTGTGTTCCTATTGAATGACACTGTGCAGATGTTGTGCCCATCTTTAACAAAGGAGATAAGAAAAGTCCTTTAAATTACAGACCTGTTAGTTTAACTGTTGTTTCATATAAGAATATGGAGACAATCTTGAAGCCACTGATCTATCATCATGTTAAGTCTGTGAATCTAATATCTAACTTTCAGCTTGGTTTTATTTCTAGAAACTCGTGCGTTACACAGTTATTGGAATGTATAAAAGCCAGTGGATTGATGATATTGATAGTGGAAAAGCTGTTGATGTAGTTTATTTGGACTTCAAACGGGTTTTTGATTCTGTATCGCATACGAAACTAACTCATAAACGATATGCTTATGGAATTCGGGGTAAAATTTTAAATTGAATCAAGTCATTCATTTCGAACCGTTTTCAACGTGTTAAAATTGATAACAATTATTCAGATTGGAGGCCAGTTATTAGTGGGGTACCCAAGGTTCAGTACTTGGTCCTCTTCTGTTTCTTGTATATGTTAATTACTTGCCTGCTGTTGTTAATCTCATGAGAGTAAGAATATTTGCTGATGATGTAAAGTTGTTTGGATCTGTGGGATACTGTTTACCTCCGCAACAATATCAGTTGGACCTAGATAGAGTTTTTGAATGGGGGGTTGATTGGCAAATGCAGCTGAATATTTCTAAATGTGGTAGTGTACACTTTGATAGAAATAATCCTGAATTCATGTACCAGATTAATGGGGGAAATATGTCTGACTTAAATTCTGTGAAGGACTTGCGTGTAAATTTTACCCGTGATTTTAAATTTAAAGAGCATATAGCTGCTATTAAAGCAAATGCATGCAAACGTATTTGCTGTCTTGAGTGTAGAGATTTAACTTTTATGGTTAAGCTCTTTACGTGTTATGTACGACCGATATTGGAATATGCATGTCAAATTTGGTCAAATATACTCTTGCTCAAATTGATTTAATGGAAGATGTACAACGTAGTTTCACAAAAAGATTACCAGGACTTCGAAACCTAGCTTATAGGGAAAGACTTGACATATGCAAACTGCAGTCACTCGAACTTAGACGGATATTATTTGACTTAGAGTTAATGTATAATATTGTTTTCGGCAATATTCGTGGCTTATTTGATGTATATTTTACTTATGCTCCCCAGATTGGGACTAGGTGTCACCAATACAAGCTCTCAGAAAAAGACTGTAGTACTGTACATGCTCAATCACTCTTTTTTAATCGGGTAGCTAATGTTTGGAATTCTTTACCTCTGAATTTTTTGAATCACCTAACCGGTTCATCTCGTTCAGAAGTTTCAAATAGAAATTGAAAAACATGGAACCGATTTTATGGAATTACATCCGAGGGCGCGCGTTTAGGGAATTAAATTAATTCCAGTGCGCTCTACTTATTTGCATCAGTCTTTTTTGTACTTATTAATATGTTGCTACTAACACGTCTTCTGCCACATGGCCTGAGATAAAGGTCGGCGGAGGTTCTATCTAACATAGGAACATCGGCACTAGGAATACTGTCATAACCTTGTTAGTTTATTTGTAAACCGGTGCGTTTAAGTAATAAACGACTTGACTTGACTTGAATTATTATGTAATATCGAAAACCGTGACCGCTGGTCGTCTGCTCGGCATACTGCGGCGGTGCTCCATCTCCCTCAACCACAACGCAAATTTGGGGGGGGGGTTACCCCCCTCCCCCCCCCCCCCTGGTGAAACTATGCGTGTGAGACTCCCACGAGAAGACAGGGCCCCCCTACCTACCCGATCTCGACTCCAAGCCTCCTACCACAAAAATTTTTGCAATTTTTAGAAAATCTTTGAAAGAGATTGAAAAGAATGGCTAACTTACGTAATTGCTTAGAAACGTTTAGAAATTAGTTTTAAAACGCAATATCAGTCGTTCTTGCTGACGTTTAATTGATTTTATGTCGAAAAATAACGATTTGCAAGTTGTAATAATTTATATATAATTTTATATATTTTCGATATTTCGAAAAATTAAATTAAATCGTTAAATTTTGACCACTGCGCCGGTGCATCACTACTATATATAACCATATGTCAGGGGCGCAGCTACGGGGCATGCGGTCGCATGCCCCGTCAGGATTCAAAAATAAGAACAATTAAACCTATCAATAGGAAAGCAACCTAGAAGCAAAAATTCGCAACTTCGCTGCTAATTAATTTTACTGGTCCTTCGAACTGAAATAATATATATTGGAGTGAGTCTGTTCAAGCAACTCTAAAGTCAACAGTCAAAATGTATGTCGGCTTTGTTCCTATTCTATTTTATTTTATTTTAGTTCATATTTTATTTTTGCCTCAGGGGCTTCGGCATGACAAACTGTTTTGGGGTGACGCAAATGAAATTTTTTGTATTTGGCGCAGCTAGATTTCAGCTCAAACTAGAAATTTTTAGCAAAATTCACCGCAAAAAATGGATTTCAAACGTAGTAGCGTAGCACTAAAAATTTTGTTCTGGGAGTTGTGGCCCAGACCCCCGCTTGCCTGCGTTCTTGCCTATATTGCTGAGTAAAAGGTAAAGGTAAAGGTAAAGTGACCCCTGGAGAGAACTCCAACCTACAGAAGGTTATAGGGTGCCGGTGCTTATCTCCGGATTCACAGCCCGAAGCCAGGAGCATAGGTGTAATTGGGGGGAGGTTTGGGGGGGGGCGGCCCCCCCCGACTTCATTTCAAACCACCCCAAAAATTTTTGGGGGCCCCAGCCCCCACCGACTGGGGGGGGGGGGGGGTGAGGTCGCGCCGAGCGCGAAAAATTGGCCAGAAATCGGGTATTTTGGGGTTAGTTTTGCGAAATTTTTTCAGAAATGTTCGAATTTTTGACTTAGGGGTGTTCATTATTAGTGCGTGAGAAATACACGTTTTCAACAGTTTAATGGACTTTCTGACTCAATATTGACCTTATTTTGTAGTTAGAAACATGTTGGCAACCAAGTTTTCGAGTTTAAAACCCCTGTCTAATGTTAAGATTAGTTAATGGTTGGATGTTTTTTCGCATTAGCAATGGCTGAAAATGCGATTTTTGGCATAAAAATAGGAAAAAATTTTTGGGGGAGGTTTGGGGGGGGTCTTGGGGGGGGGGGGTTTGGGGGAGGTCTAAAAGGGGGCCCGCCCCAAATTTTGGGGGAGGGGCCCCCTAGTAAATCCCCGTTACACCTATGGCCAGGAGCGACAACTCTAATGTTGAATACATCTGTGGAAAGGGGGCCAGCCCTTCATCAGGCATTACGCCAGAACACAGACTCCTGTTATATTGCTGAGTGCTGCGTATTATTTCGCTGATATTAGTATTGATCGATAAGTTGATATATGCTATTTAATTTCCTAGCACTGGCTTATTTTTAGGCCAAGATTTATGGGTGGCGATATGGGGCTTAAATGTGCTTAAATAGTTTTCGCCATAGTTTTCGACCAAATTTACCCCCCCCCCCCCCCCCAGATCTTTTGACTTACCCTCACCCAACTTTTGGCTACCCCCCCGAACCCCCCGACTATTTTTGGACCCAAAAAGTTAGCTAAATTTTGTCGAAAAATGGTCATTTTTTGAAAATTTTTTCGAAAATTTTGGCCTAAAATCGCTTTAAAACGGTGCAACGCCTAAAACGTTAAGAACAAGCCTTATTTTGATGAAAAAAGGGCTAAATTACAGAAAATTTTGCATTTTTTGGTCATTTTCAGTGGAAGAACTTGTGCGGGTAAAATCGTTGTAAATTGCTGCGCAAGGTACAACGATTTTACCATCGATTTACAACAAATTTTTAATGGATTGACAATGTTTATATCCGTTTTTACCATAAGATTATAACGATTTTACAATGGTTTTTCTTCGGTTTTTATATATATATACGTATTCATAATAATTTTATCACGTTGTAAAATTGTTGTAAATCTGTTGTAAAATCATTGTATATAAATGCAATTGGATCAATTTACAATGTTTTTACAACAAATTTACAACGTCTTTATAACGATTTTACCATGTGGTATATTTGTTGTAAAATCGTGGTAAATGTTTACAGCGTTTTTACAATGATGTTACAACGAATTTACAACGTGATAAATATGTTATAAAATTGTTAAAACTTATTTTGGATCATTGTAAAAACGTTGTAAACATTTACGACAATTTTACAAAAAGTTTACAACATGGTAAAATCGTTATATATACAGACGTTGTAAATTCGTTGTAAAAGTTGTAAAAACATTGTAAATTGATCCAATTGCATTTACAACAATTTTACAAAGTGGTAAAATTATTGTAAATACGTATAAAAACCGAAGTAAAACCATTGTAAATTCATTAAAATCTCATGGCAAAATCGGATATAATCATTGTAAATCCATTATTAAAAATATTAAAATTTCATTAAAAATTCGTGGTAAATTAATGGTAAAATCGTTGCACCTTGCGCAGCAATTTACAACGATTTTACCCAAAATGTTCTTCCTGTGTTTGCGAAATTTCTGAGGTCAGAAGAATTCGGGGGGGGGGGGGGTTGCGGGTGGGTGGGGGTACCCACCCCCATCACATTTCGGAGGCCGACCAAGATTCACCCCCCCCCACCGAGACGCGGACAGCCCGCCCCCCCCAGGAGGGGGAGCTCACCGGAATGGGGCAATTTTGACAGTTTTAGGTTTTTGTACAAAAGGCCGCCCTAAAGGTGTTTTTAAGCTGAAGAAATAGCGAAAATTACATTGAAAATCCGGCGAAGCCGGAAATTTTTTGATAATTTAGGGTAAAAATGGTAAAATTTGGCAATATTTGGAGTTATGGGGGGGAACCTCGAAGGGGGGGACCCGTCAAGTGGGAGGCCAGGCCCCCCAGTAAAAATAAGCATAGTTTCCCTGGAACTTTGGGTCTGGGGGGGGTAAATCTTGGCCGACCTCCGAAATGTGATGGGGGGTACCCCCCAACCCCCCCCCAGAATTCGGACCTCAGAAATTTCGAAAAATGGCCAAAAAATGCAAAATTTTCTGTAATTTAGCCCTTTTTTCATCAAAATAAGGCTTGTTCTTAACGGTTTAGGCGTTTTTGCACCGTTTTAAAGCGATTTTAGGCCAAAATTTTCGATAAATTTTTCAAAAAATGACCATTTTTTGACAAAATTTAGCTAACTTTTTGGGTCCAAAAATAGTCGGGGGGGGTAGCCAAAAAGTGGGGGAGGGAGGGACAGTCCAAAAATCTGGGGGGGGGGTAAATTTGGTCGAAAATTTTCGGGGGGGGGGGATACCCCACCAACCCCCCCCCCCCCCCCTAAGGAAACTACGAAAATAAGCCAATAGAATGAAATTAAAGAACAACCAACAAAAGAATTTGTATTTGTACTAGTATTAATAAAATTAAGCTAGTAAAATTGTACGCTGTTATGGCATAGACATAAGAATGACGTTTCTAGTTTTTATCGTTTTAGTCCTGCAGATTGTGGCAATTGAATGATTCTTTTCGCATACGATGGATTTGCAGTTGAACTGAAACTTTGTGCAACAAAATGACGCGTTTCAAAACATGGCATTTCTCCTTATGTTCTGCTCTCGCCGAAATAATTTTTCATTTAATTTTTCCTTTACAGCAGCGAAGGCAAGAAATTTTTCTATTTGCATTAGATTGGAGCTGGATTTTTATGTCGAAAATTTCCACAAAACTAAATTTATATATACAGTGAAAACCTAATCTGTGTATGCACAACAAAATATTTCCGAAAATCTTTGCTAATGGTGCTGCAAAATAGGTTTCAAGTCTTTATTGTATTCGTATTCTCAAAAGCTTTACCTATTATCCCCGACATTTTGCAATGATTTTCACTGTTCAATTGCTGTTAAGTTTAAATTTTGTCAAGTTCTCAACTGCTGGGATGTGACACCAAACCACCGATATTCTGGAAGTTTATAGCATGGGGCTTTTTCTATATGCAACCGTCCACAACAGCGCTTTTGTTTTAGTATGCACTGAAAAAGTTAATTTTTAGAGCGAAAATAAGCAGATTATATAAATGTTAGTTAAGAAGGCAATGTTTGGGGATTTTTTGAATATTTGGCCTTCTGAACGATATTTTTCGGGGCGAAATTGATACACTGACACCCACCTGCGGGGGGAATTTTGGGAGACGTTTATGTCCCCTGCACAACAAAACCTAGTAAAACGCTTTATAGGGCACAGACCCGATGTTCAATAACCCTGGTCCGCATGCCCCGTCACAAAGTTCTGGCTGCGCCACTGTGTACTTCCACTGAAATTTTATTTTTAGGGACGTTTGTCTGTCTTTTATGACAGTATTATATCATCACAAATAATCTGCAGTGGTTGTATAACTATACAGGATGCCTCAGTGGTTTCAGCGTCCTGAAAATGCGTTGAAACGCGCTAACGGTACGTTGCCAGATGTGAATTCTGTTTTTTGGGATTTACAAAAAATTAAGAGACGTATTATCCAGTGACCTCTTTTGTAACGGTGCAAATTTCGTGTCCAGAAAATATTTTGTTGTTGTTGCCCTCTCCGGTAGCCACGTTTATCTAGTTCGACAAGGCCAAACCCATCGCTCGAGCGACCTCGATGGGGTTAGTCGAAAGATCTTCAGCAGTGAGGTCACTAGGACAGACTGGGCAGTTGAAGAGATGGTTAGTTTCAGTCATGGGGTGGTGCGCAGTTTGGGCACACATGCGCAATGCTCGGATCAATTTGATTCCGGTAAGAGTTTACAGTCTGCAATGGCCAGATTTCATTTGGGCTAGGGTAGTTCGGGTATATACCTCTTTGCAGGCGCGTAGCCAGGGGGGGGATGGGGGGAATTGCCCGACCCCCAAAATTGTGTTGCCCCCAAGGAATTTTTCCTGCCATGTGTAAAACGCCCATTTTTCAAAAAATTTTCGCACCTTCGGCGCGAAATAAGTGTATTGTATCGTTATAGTACGTGTTTCGCGCTTAAAAATGAGTACCAATTACTCTAATTTGGTGTACTTGGACCACCTTCTGCATCATTTGGGTGCACGAACACGCACTGCACCATAACAATTATTGTAATTTCAACGAATGCTCTGTAAAAATTCCACGAAGGTCACGAAATAATTTCTCAGCTTCTGGGGGCTCCGCCCCCCAAAGCCCCCCAGACCCCCGAAAAAAATTTTGCATCACCCTCCCACTGAAATTTTTTTGGTTACGCTAGTGCCTCTGGGCAGGGTTATTTATGATTTGTCAATCTGTGGAGGAGGTCGTTGCGGCACTCTATTGTTGCCCAGGTTGGTGATGGAATGCCTGACGGTATTACTGTGGAGCCATTTCTGCACATCTTTGGCATCAGGGTTCAGGCCGAGAGCACCATCGGCAGCCGTGAGTCGCTGCGAGTGGCTGTGGAATGGATGACGCTTCATGTTCCGAGGGGCGGAGGTTCCTGGGTGAGAGCGTGGCAGGGACGGCTCAGTTCTCTGCTTGCCGTAGCAAACTGGGTGGATAGGACTGGCTTTTTCCTACAGGGGGGGGGGTTATGGGGCTCCCCCAGAAATTCGTTTCCCCCCAGACTTGGGTCGCCCCCCCAGGATTCGGACCTTCCCCCCCAGAACTCTAAAATGCCCGGAAAAATAGTTTTTTGAGGGTAAATTTTGGAAAATTTTTCCGGCTCCGCCGTATTTTTACCCATTTTCAAGCATTTTTTAGCTATTTTAAGCTTAAATTTAAGTTAAAAATAGTTAATTTTTTAGCTTCGCAGCAAAAAATAGCTATTTGTAGGCATTTTTTGAAAAATTTTAAAATTTTTCTTCCCCCCTCAGAAATCCGAGCCTCCCCCCCAGACCTGAGGGGGCCCCCAGACTTCCCCCCCAGAAATTTTTGCCTAGGAAAAAGCCAGTAGGAGACGGTTGTGCTCTTCAACAGGGAGCATGCAGCATTCCTGGTGGAGTTGCTCAACTGAATACATCCTGTGGCTGCCGGTAGCAGTACGCAAGCCTGAGTTTTGGGCTACCTGCTGGCATTTTCCTACAGGGGGTCAGAAATTCGTCCCCCCCCCAGATTTGGGTCGCTCCCCCCAGAATCGCCCCCTCCCACCAGGATTCGGGCCTTCCCCCCCAAAACTCTAAAGTGCCCGGAAAAATAGAGTGAGTGTTGAGGGTAAATTTTGAAAAATGTTTTCGGCTTCGCCCACTTTTTACCTATTTTTAAGCATTTTTAGCTATTTTAAGCTTAAATTTAATTTAAAAATAGTTAATTTTTTAGCTCAGCAGCAAAAAATAGCTATTTTTAGACATTTTTCGGACAATTTTCTCCCCCCCCCCCCAGACTCCCCCACCAGACAGTTTTGCCTAGGAAAAAAACCAGTCTGGATCCTGTTGAGACTAGACGGAGAGGCTGTCTCGTGATGGGCACCGGATATTTTTTCATATTCGGATATCCGCTTATAAAGCGCTCATAGAACTGATCTTAGAATATATACAGCCGAGAAATTTTTCTTGTAATGCACATGTGTATGACTGACTGTATATATATACGTATATAATTGAAAAATGGCTATTCACACGTTGCCAGAAAAACTTCTGGGTGTCCCACAATTTCGGGGCTGGGGAATCCCCCGGCCAGCACCTGTTTGCGTATATATATATATATATATATATGTATATATATATTTACTTCATTTAATTTTTGAACTAATTTTTCAGAACTGTTGGAGGTGGGAAAGAAAAACGATGCCCTGGAAGCGCTTCATGACATCATTAAGAGTCGACGTCACCGTACCTGGACCAAGGTCCACGAACAGATCATGGGAAAGCACCTGTCCCTCTGTGTGGACCTTAGAAAGCCCCATGTGGCAAAGGATGGCCTTTTTCAGTATCGAAACATGTGCCAACAGGTGTGTACGTATATTATGTAGATCGGAAGACGTATAGCAAGCTTAACAAAAAAATCACCC
>JASAND010021890.1:0-19584 GCA_030248195.1 Trissonchulus latispiculum
AGCACATAAACATAGAGCGAGTGAGTGTACCCTAGTGTTGGAAAATAAGAAAATTTTGCGGGCCGGGGCGGCCCGCGGGCCGATGTGGTCCTACGGGACGGGCCGCGGGCCGGGCCGGTACGACCCGAGCCCGGCCCGCAGCCCACGGCCCGCCACCGGCCCGCGGGCCGGTGGCGGGCCGGGCTGCGTATTTAGAAAGTGTACACCGTGGGCGCGCATTGGAAAGTGTACTGCGTGTACGCGCACAGAGTTAGAAAATGTACACCGTGGGCGCGCATTGGAAAATGTACTGCGTGTGCGCGCATCGTATTAGAAAATGTACAGCGTGGGCGCGCATTGAAATACTACATATCTATATAATGCATGATGATGTATACAAGTGCATTTTTCAAAGCGATATGTAGTTCCCATAATGTTCCATCAACTCGGCCCATCACGATTGTTGCTAATGGTATACAAATGGAAAATTTGAAGTAGTAGTTTAAGAAATATTTCTGAACTGAAACTATGCTAATTTGCTGTAATTTGATTTCTCAAATTTAGAATGTTATTTTGATAGTTTTCAAGATCTGCAAGAAGACATAGGTTTTCACGAAATTTATTTTTAATTGTTGGCAGGATAAACTCAAAATTCCTAAATTTCTGCACTGCTAGAAATATCCGTAATTATATTGGCAATAAAACTACACATTTTCATAGCTTTCTGGGCATAATTTATTTCTTAAGTGAATATAGCTGTGGCTGGCTGACTGAATACGATTTCACAAAATTAAGTATGTAAAAAATTGACATAAATAGAACATAAAATAAGTCAATAAGTAAATAAGTAAAACCAAGTAAAAAAAGTAAATAAATGAAATAAAAAGTACAAAATTAAATTGAAATATATAATGAATAAAAATTCTTGAAAAATCAGAGATTTTGTAAAATTAATTAGGTAATGATAATCATTGCTTGATTCATGTGCTTACTTGGTAAATCTTAATAAAGAAAAACTTTTTAAATAAATGCTAACTCTAATATTTATGTTTTCGTTTCTAAGTAATAATGTAGAGAAAAGTATACTAAAATTTATTTTTAAAGATTAATATTCAAAATTTCAGTTGTTGCATCTTATTAATTTTTTACTTACAGACAAAACATAAGACCTAATAAGATCAAAAGGGAGCATTGATTTAATTGAACTTAAATTCTTTACTAGCTTTTATCGAATACATTGATTGTTGCATACTTATGATTGTAAATCTACAAAATAAACAAAAGTAAATCTTAACCAACTTGACCTTGTACCTTTTCCTGCTTAAAGAATTAGGCTCGGACATAAAATTCAATGCTTTAATTTATCTATTTTTGCTAAGTAAATCATATATATAACATTAGAAGCCGCTCAGTAGTTGGCATTTATTTAAAATTTTTCTTTATTAAGGTTTATCAAATGCGAATCAAGTAGTTGAACCAAACAATCGTTTCAATTATATAATCCTATAAAATTTAGTATTTTTCAGAGTCACCGTATATTTCAATTTAATTTTGTATCTTTTGTATCTGAGTAGAACTATTATAATGAATGATTATTTTGGTGAATCACGCTAATCATATTCTATCAAAGCATCAAAGCAAATCAAAGCATAATTAACTGGTTGCTATAATGATGAGCAAAACCTAATTTATAAAATAAAATCGGCCCTATTTCTTGTATTATTGCATTATTCCGCCGCAGAAAATTCACACCTGCGTAATTTTTTCGGGGGATAATCTATGCCGTTGTAGTTTTTCCGGGGGGGGGGGGGGGACTGACACCGGCGTGACGTCAAACTGCATCGTGACAATGACTTAAAAACGACTGAATCTAACAAATAAAATATGTCGTGTCACTATGTTACTTAATTTTGTTAAATCGTTACGTAGCCACAGCTAGGATTTAGTTAAGAAATAAATTACGCCCAAATAGCTATGAAAATGTGTAGTTTTTTGCTAAGATGCATACGCATATCGCTAAGAGTACAGCAAGTCCGGAATTTTCAGTTTTCCTTGTCCAAAATTAAAAATAAACTTCGTAATATATTTGCTTTGCAAAATCTTCAAAATTATCAAAATAACATTCTAAATTTGAGAAATCAAATTGCAGCAAATTAGCATAGTTTCAGTTCAGAAATATTTCTTAAACTACTACTTCAAATTTTCCATTTGTATACCATTAGCAACATTCGTGATGGGCCGAGTTGATGGAACATTATGGGAACTACATATCGCTTTGAAAAATGCACTTATATAGATCATCATGCATTATATAAATATGTAGTATTTCAATGCGCGCCCACGCTGTACATTTTCTAATACGATGCGCGCACACGCAGTACATTTTCCAATGCGCGCCCACGGTGTACATTTTCTAATTCAGTGCGCGTACACGCAGTACACTTTCCAATGCGCGCCCACGGTGTACACTTTCTAAATACGCGGCCGGGCTACGTGGGCCGGCCCGGGGTCGCAAATTTCTACGGGAAGTACGGCCCGACGTCGTAAAAAACGGCCCGAACTGTTAGGTAAATTGATTTTAACCTGTTTTACGTCTAATTTCAACTTATTTTACGGCTATTTTATGTCTTCCATTTTTCACAAACAACAAATAGCAATAGCAAGTGGCCACTGGTCAGCCGATTACGTGTTTGGTAAATATTACATCGTTATGCAGAATTCCACACATTATCCAAATACAAATCCAGCCTGTCGCTCGGCGCTCCTACTCCACTCTTAACCTTATGTTACAATTCCAATTCTATTATTTTTTACATATGCTGTCCTACTTTTTCTGAAGCTTTTCACTTCCTCAAACTAAATGTCTCTTGTGTTAAGTTTGTCCACGTGATTGATTTTGGCATAAAGGTCTAATTTACATGACCAAGACCAGTAGCTGGGAATGAACAAAACCAAATTTCATTTAGTTTGTCTAACAAGGTTTTGGATGTTGGTTACGTTTCCAATTAGCAATTACAATCGAAACAAGAGCACTGCGTCTTAACCTTACATCAAGACCAATACCATCAAACCTAATTATATAAGCGAATGTTTTCATTCCAATTGTTTCGCGACAACTGTTCACATATAAAAAGCTTCCACAGTTCCACACCCTTCTCATAGACGTAACTTAAAAAGGATTAGGTATATCCAATAATTAGCTACCATATAACATCCTTAACCCCCCAGATACCGGCACAGCTCAATTCTAATTTCCATTATGTGTAAAAAAAACACCGCGGGCCGGTGGCGGGCCGCCTATTTGTAATCTTGTGGGCCGGGCCGCGGGCCGGGCCGTCGCCGAAAAATCCGGCCGGGCCCGTGCCGGCCCGGCCCTCGGCCCGGCCCGAGCCCGCGGCCCGCCACCGGCCCGCGTCACAACTCTAGTGTACCCCCGTTTCGACTGGGTACTGTCGAATTGTTTCGCGGGAGAGGAGTCACTCACTGGGGTCCAATTTAGTGCTGGGACCGGTTCCAAAAGAACCGGTAGAACCGGAACCGGTGGCTTTTGGAACCGGACCGGTTCTAATATAAGAAAGAGTAGACACCGTTCAAACACTGTTACCAAACAGTCTAACAGTAGTTGAACACTGTTAGTTTTATGCAACGAATTTTACCGTTCAACTGTTCAACTGTTGGACCGTTCAAACTTTTAAGTAACAGAGCCCTGCTGTATTTTTGGATCTCGGGAAAACCATCGGCCTCCAGATAGCTGCATTCCAATGATTAATCCTTGGAATAGTTGACCTTATACTGTTGAATCGATGAGCAAATTTTATTGGACGGTTTGCAACTGATCGAGGAAAGGTTTATATATTTTGACTGACAGTAAGGTATGTTTTCTAAAGTTGCGACGTTCACTTTCTGAAAGGCAATAGCAAATTTTTTGCCTGAATTGAGAATTACTTAGTATTTTGGTCAGCTCTGTTATATAAAATATACCCAACATTTTGCTAAAATGTGAAGACAGACAACATCTTTTAACAAAAAAATATTTGTAAATGGTAAAAAGTAGTCAAAAATGGTTTTAAAAAAACCTCTTTACAGTGTTGTGCAGTCAACTATACGTCATGTTTTATAGCAATTTTCAAAGAAACATAAAAAATTGAGTGATTTTAGCGTTTTTAGAAAAACTACCAATTGGAACCGGAACAGGTAGCTAGAACCGGAACCGGAACCGGTTTCAAAAATCGGAACCGGTCCCAGCACTAGTCCAATTTACGGGGGAGGGTAAGCCGTTAGCGTGCAGGGGATGTGTCAAGCTGATATGTAATACAGAGTATGCCAGCTGTCATATTCTAATGTTATTGTATTATGAACCTTGGTAAGAATAAATGCTTTTCATTTACACTATCTTTGTAATACTGTTTAAGGAGCTTTGCTTTGCAAAATGCGGAGGCAAAAAAGTCTTCCGCAATAATTTGCCGTCACAAGAAAAGCTTGATAAGATTCCAAAGTGAAGCAGAATTGATATTTTTCCAGTTTTCATTGATAACTTCAGCTTTATTTATTTAAATGGTTAATTAAATTACAATGGTCAAAGGTCAGATTTAACGGGACCAGCGGTCAGTTTGCAATCATCCTTCTGCCGTCCAGACCAACCAGACGAAAATATATATTGCAAATGCAAAGTGAGTACTCATATAATCTTAAACGAAAAGAACGCTTTCCGTTCGCGACAGAACTGTCAGTTGCCCCAAAATGTGGTCCGTTCGACCGACGGAAGCCCAAAACCGGCCGTCGGAAGAGTCGGTTTGAGGGCAAGGTTAGGCCAACGGAGCCTGGCGCCCGTTCGCAAACACTACTATGATATGGACATTCCGGTTAAATACAGGGGTTTGCCTTCATTAGAAACCGGAAATACCTATAGCGGAATAAATGATCATTGTATTATTTTGAAAGTGCAGAACGAAACAGTAACAAAGAGTACGTATCCAGGTAGTCTGGCTGCAGATAGCCAGACCGTTAGTGCAAAGCTACGATGGCTTGTGGTCAGTGCTTACGCACAAGCTTTCTGAGATTGCAGTTCTGCAAAAAACTGCCGCATTCAGATACGAACACAAACTAAAAACTGTCGGTACGTTAATAAATTCTGTCTACAGCCTAGCCTACAATGCGCATACGCAATACACTGCAGGGGCCAATTTCATAAAAATCTTGCAACTTGAACTTGCACTTGAACTTGTACTTGAACCGCAAGTTCAAGTTGCCAGTGTTTCATAAAACTTTTATATACCTCGACTTACGGAAATTAGCCAAGCAAGTTGCCAGTCTTGACAACTTGTAAACGCAAGTTCAAGTGCAAGTAGCTGATTTTAAAAAACTCAACAAAAATGTTTAAAAATTCATAGAAATTTAAGTGAAATAAATTGTTTGAAATTTGCACTGTGCTACGACAATATCCCAACAAGTTTTGTCATGAAATTTCTCCAAAAAATATTAAAAATTAAATAAGCTATGGAAAATTTTCTTCCATTTGGTCAGTGAAAATTCACTCAACTACTTGCACTACAAGTACAAATTACAAGCACAGGTACTGAGTTTTTATGAAACAGACCTGACCGCAAGTGTTGTCCAGCAACTTACAACTTGCGGAGTTGCAACTTGCGGTTTAAGTGCAAGTCCGCAAGTAGCACATGCAGTTTTATGAAACAGTTAACTTGTAACTTGCATGTGCAAGTTGCAAGTTTTAAGTTTTATGAATTTGCCCCAGGTGGAGGGGGATAGGTCAAGCGCCCAGAGCAAGTGGTACCCCCCTACCAAAATCGTGACTGCTCCTACCTAACTTAATTCTCTAGTACACAAATCCAGATCCCAAACTTAGCTTTTAATAACAATTCAAACATATTATATAATTAACCAAAAATTACATATAATTAGCAATAATACCCTGACTGACCAGCAGCCAGCCATCTCAAAACTAAATAGAGAACCCAGTTAGTTGTACAACCCATCTCTTGAGCAAAATAAATTATTCATAAACTTTGGACTTTGCTTGAAAACCTAACTTTAGGACAATTTATTCAAGAAATTGCTATATCATCCCCCATTATATATCAATCATATTCACATAAACCAACTAAAACGAAAAACATTGACACAGACATCAAGAAACGGTTTGACGATGCCTTTTCACACAGACAACGCTGCAGAATCGATTCTCGGAATACTCGAAAGGCACTTGACCAGTGATGTCAGCCGCGCACTGGAAACAGCGACTCAGAACCGGCAGCGCAGGAGCAGGACTCCCACTCTCCTCCGCGTCCAGATGGGCCTTCAGAATTCGCCTCTCCGCGGCCAAGGCTCGCTTCTCCCGGTCCGAGAGGGCCAGAAATCGATCCTGTTCCGCCGCCTCCTCCGCCTTTCGTCTCTCCTCCTCGCGGACCTCTCGAAGTCGCTGGTTGCGAGCCTTGCGCGCTTCACGTCGCTTCTCCGCTCGTCTGGCCTGCTCTTCCGCGCTACGCTGCTCCGGAGGGCACTCCTGTGGCAGCAGCGGGATCAGGGACTCCTTCCAGCTGTAGACCTGATCAGGACAGGTGGCGCGAAATCGGGACAACAGATGGCGAATGGGCTTGGACGGGGCCAGTTGGTAGGGCACCTTCCCCTGGCCGTTTCGGACGGTCGGATTGGCACCGGTCTCCAGGAGCAGCTGACAGATGTCCGCGTGCGCGTCGGCCACAGCCCAATGGAGAAGGGTCATTCGCTGAGGGCCCAGCGGCTCATTCAGATAGGCCTCAAGCGATCCAGCGCAGCACAGAGAATTGGGATTTGGAGTACCACCAGCCTCGGGTTGTTGGTTCCCTTCTGGAGTCCCTTCTGGAGCCAGAATTTCGTCAAAAATCCTCTGCAACTCTGCCGGCTGATTTGACTTGACGGCCGTGTAGATTTGTGTTTGCCAGTGTCTGGACAATGGCTCCGGGCCAGGCTGATTGCCGGCAGCGTGGGAATTCTCTGATGCGGCTGAAATAGAGACAAATCACACGATCATTGGAAAGAAAGTAGCATACAAAAGCTGTGGATGAGCATCTAGGAATACGCACTCCAATGCAATTGTTCTATTGGAAGTGTTATTGTAAACAAGCAAAACAGAGTACTACTTTATATCGTCTGATCAAACAAAAACTTTGGTTTATAACCCAAACTACGAAACAAGATTTTCGGCGGTGCTTTTAGACGAAATCCGTAATCAGTGTAATATGACAAAAGGTAAACAGCAGCCACTAAAACATACCTGGACTATTTCCACTTTCCACAGGCGCTTTCGCTGAAGCACCACCCGAATTGGGACCAGATTTCTTAGTTCTGGACGGGGAACCACGACCTGGGGAATTCATTTTATTGGATCGCTTTATTCGCTTCAGTTCATCGATGGTGAGAGTGGACAAGAAAAGGTCCTCTGAAGACGGAGACTCCTGTAAGGGTCCCGGCTCTACTGATACACTGGTCTCCGCTACAAACCAAAGTTACAATCAAACAACAATTAGTCTAACTATATAGTAACTGTGAATGAAATTTAAAGTTATAGAACTTAACTCTTCAAAATATACGTACTAAAATTGAATTCGGCACTGTTAACGTCAAATAAGCTACAATATATTCTCTGCACAAAATGCGAGCAAGATGGGAGAGGACGTTGAAAAGCCTAAACTTCAGGTTCTGCTAGCAGGGCGCATGGTCCCTCCCCTCTGGGATATGCCCCTGCCCCCTACTACTAAGAGTATTTCCATTTTTTAATAGCACAGTTGTTTTTCTTTAAGTAAAACCATGAAACGGACATCATAATTTGAATGTTTTTCCTAAAAATATATACGTATAATATTCATAAAAAATTTATTTGCCTCTTCATAATAAAAAAACTAATTCTTTCAAAAGCGATTTGGTTGAAATAATAAAAGTTTCTCCAACTTTTGGATGCTCCGCCCAGAAAGATAAATATTTTCTAACTTTAGCCGGGTAGTTGTGAGAACGTTTTGCTTTTCTACATGCAAAATACGCCAAAAATAGAAATTGTGCATTTTTAATTTAGCTCAGTTTTGCAAAAAGATCTCCCCCCATAAATTTTACCCCCCCCCCCCTTCCCTGAAAACATTCCTAAAAGTACTCTGAGAAGCGCACTGTTATTTAATGCAAACATCTACGTACTTATAGAAGAACTATGCATGCATGACAAAGCAGTTTCTGGACGCATACCTTTTGTATTTGTTACAGATGATTTACTTTCTTGAGCGAATAAGGTATCTTCAAACTCCTGCACTGAACCTGAAAAATAGGTAACCCAATTAATGGCGTGAAACAAGCGGAGCGGAAAGTGACAGTTAGGTACGCAAATTCGCTAGCTATATTCCTGTTCGTTGAACAAGCCTCCGGGCCCTGTCCAGTAGGTAAGTTGCGCTGCTTCATGCTTCAGCGCGGAATCGAAGCCGTGACAATAATCTTATCAATAATCAGTGGCGCACCCAGGAGGTGCGGACCCCCTTTGGAGGAAAAATAAATATTTTTAGCATTTTTAGTGCAAATAGGTCTATTTTCGCAAAAATTTAAGCCTGGCCCCCCCTTTTCAAAATACTGGATACAGCCCAGCCTCTATGTGCTTTAGTAGATAACTAAGCTTGCAAATAACAAGACTCAGCAGGATAAAGCGATGAGCAATCTCTCATCGGTATCTCACCACAAGAATAGACTGTGGAGAGGAGAGAATGAACCCGCTTGACTTCCTGGAAAGTGGGTCGACGAGTCACAAAGGGAATGCCCTGAACTCTGGGATCGGCTCGACTGAGAAGGGGCGGCCGTCTGGTCGAGGGACTGGTGAACAGGAAATGTTTCTGATCACTGGAGGCTCGGAGGAAGATGTAGGCCGCCTCGTCCAACCACTCCTTCCAGGCAATCAGCAGGTCGCTCATGTCCTGCAAAATAAATCAATCATACACACTTCAGTAGTAAACAGATAATGAGCATTACTTACAAGCTTCTATCATAGATAGGAGAACGAGCGCCCGCCCAGTCGAAACATGTTTCCGGATAACTTTTGATGTGCATCCGAGGGGGGAAAAGAAAACGTCTCTGCACTAGCATTTCGACAGAGAAAGTCTAGAGTTTAAACAGCTCTCCAGCACTGACGCGCTTTTACAGTTCTGTCATTTGAAAAGGGTTAGCTTCATTTCATATTGTAGGCATGACTTCCTCACTCAACATTTTCTACAAATAATAATCCAGTAATCCAGTAGTATAGTATAAATCTAGTAGTAGTAGTACTAATAGTAGTGCTACTAATCTAGTGGTCAAGGTCAATTACAACAGTGATGCTGTACTGTAGAATTGACGGATAAGAAGGGCTGTTGGTTACGTACCTTTTTGAGAGCGATGTCATTGTATCGCCTGAGACTGGCGCCAGCACTCTTGGGGGCGGCGTGATTCTGGCGCTGGTCCCGCTGACCCTGGGCGCCTCCCTGCTGACGTCGCACGGTGTAACGATGAATGCACTTGTGCACTACTGCCTCTCGTCTAAACATACACACGCACACATACATACACAGGCACACTCTGGCAAAAAATGTAGGCAAGATTTCTACTCTAGTAGAACGGTGTGTATCTAATCACACAAAAGCAACAACACACACAGTTCACTAGCTCTGAAACTACTCGCCCGTAGTAAAAAAATAATTCTCAAACGCAGAGAACCATTAAGCCTACGGTAAGAATCAGCTTTCGTCAGACTCATTCTGAAATCTTACGCACTCATTAAAAACAGCTGCAGCAAATCTTCCGCCTGCAATCAATATCACGACCCAAATCGGATTCTCTGTCAATCTTTTCACACTTTCCTTGACCTAAACGAAAAACAAACACAAGCACACTTTGATTAGAAAAAAATTAAAACTGCTAATGTTCATGTCAGCAAAACAATATGATTGATCAAGTAACAGATTTCCTTTGAGAAACTTCGCATGTTCATGTGAAACTTTACAAGGCTTCCAGATTCAAAAAACAGTCATGTGAAACTTTACAAGGCTTCCAGATTCAAAAAAACAGTATCTATGTAGAATAGGTTCTAAAGAAAGACTGAAAAAACATTTTAGAAATTAAGCGAAAGTTTTCAGCGACTTCGTTTATGAGAAATCCAACTGTTTTGCTTTGCAGACAAAGTTCTTCTAAGCAACAAAAAATTCTTCTCGACAAAGCGTCTTGCCCAGTTTACAGAAATCATCATACAAAATTTAATGTCAATATAACTCCTGAAGCTTATGTCAGTGGACTCACAACAGTGGGCGATGAAAGGAGCGCCCTATGAACAGCATAGATCTGTCCGTTTGTCTCCCAGAAGACGTAGGGTCGCCGACGGAGCCTCTGGGAGGCCAGGGCACTCATGTCCGCCTCTTCAGACAGTCTGTCTCCGCTCTCCCCAGCTTCAGAATCCGAACAGTCCGAGCCTAAAATACGTAGGTACAGTTTCCAGCTAAACGAATTCCTGACCACTTTCAGCAGATCATATTATGTAGAACAGTCCAGGTAAGTAATCTGCACAAAGAGAGCTGTCTAGAACGACGAGAGCTGTTCTCCGCTTTGTAAGCTTTTTGCAAAAATTTAGAAACAACTTCATTTCATATTTGGACTAATACACGTTGAACATTAAATTATTGCAAATGGAAAATGAAATTCAGTTCATCAAAAACTCAGTCTCTCCTAGTTTCCAGGAAAGGGGATAGATTCTCTTCTCCCCAATCCATTTTGAGTCTGAGCCTATTATCTCAGACTGCCAACCTGGTGCTGTTGAGACTTACGTACGTATCCAAAATCTCTACCATTCGGCCCTCACGTTATGGGCATAGCCCCTACTGCCGGACGTTTGCTAGGAATGCTGAGGCACTCTCGTAAAGCAAGCAAGGTAAATCATCAGTTACGTCCATCTAATTGCATAAGAGCAATTGTAGTGGTAAGCTACAGTCACCTAAACTCCGTATACTGTAGTATTTGGAAACTGTAGGAAAGTTTTTAATGCTTTACTGTGGCCGGGCCAGGCCAACCACTGTTCAAGTCCCAAGTTTCAAAGTATCCATCTAGAATAACCGATGCGACATAATGAATGAACGAACGAGTGACAACTCACACACCGGCCAGTCTGTCCTCAAAGTCTTCCTCAGAAATCACCGCTTTCTGGGCCAACTTTCGCTTCAGATTGAACAGATGCCACTCTGAGCGAAAATGATCCTTCTGCAACAACAAATATATACCAGACAATCACACACGACGACGGCATGTTCCACAATTCGCTGTAATTTTGAAAATTCCGGCAACAATTGACACTTAGTAGTAAAGGTTCGAAAAAATACGATTTCGCAGCTTTTTCGATAATTTTTTATAGGATTGCTTTTTATAGGTAGAGATTCCGGTCCCCGGATATGGCCCAGCGTGTGTGGGTGGGGTGGGGTCTTGTTTCTTTCCGTGCCCAAATTGCCGGGCAAGGGCTGCGCTTCAGAAAAATTTCGAAAATTGACTGTATTGTTCGGGCCCAAATGCTCCGCCCCCCAGACCCCCCAGACCCAGGTATTATCTACAAGTAATAAAAGTGCTCCTTCGGAGCATGAAAAAGCAATATGGGTAGTGGTGAGGTTGTAAAATCAAGAGAGGACTAGTCTTAAAAATGCTTAATATGGGGCTAGGCTCAAAAACAGAAGAGGACTAGGTTGTGGGCGAATTAATATGGGCACAGCTTCGCCGACCAACCCATATTCGCGGACTGAAAAAGTTATACATTTTTATACGTACCAGTGTTCAGATGTAGTAACGGTACGTAAATAATATACGACTATGATAAACGAGTTTTAATGGAAGCAAACATTTTTTCGAGAAACTCTTAATATTTATCTACTGAGCGTTTTAACCATTTATAAGAAAAGTATATATTTCAACAATAAGTTCAGGATCAGGACACTCTCCGACGATCTTCTATTTCTATTCAACCGTTAGCGTTACAATCGTAGCCTTGGTTTTTTTCTCGTTGCTTGTCGTAGTCCAGCACAACCAAATTATATACTATATAGTTTACGTATATATAACTGCTGGAATTGTAATTATTGACTGACATTAATTGCTTTGTATATGGCAATCGCCATGGCGAAGCGTGAAAGCCCGCGAATATGGGTTGCTCGGCGAAGCTGTGCCCATATTAATTCGCCCACAACCTAGTCCTCTTCTGTTTTTGAACCTAGCCCCATATTAAGCATTTTTAAGACTAGTCCTCTCTTGATTTTACAACCTCACCACTACCCATATTACTTTTTCATGCTCCGGAGGAGCACTTTTATTACTTGTCCTTCTGTCATTTTAAAGGTTCCCTTTCCAGCAGTGAGCTAACGCAGATAAGGAGCTTGAACAATGCAATAGGCAGGGCAAATTTGAGCAAATGGGCATTCATTTGATACCAAACATGACCACTTTTGAAGACTTTCATTTTTGACCCACGACGGCCACCCACCCACAGGTCGGTGGAGCCACTTTTTGTGGTTGGTATAATGACAAAAGTTGATCGCCTCGCCAAGGGCTTTCATTTGATACCAAACTTGACCACTTTTGAAGACTTTCATTTTTGACCCACACCGGACCCACAGTGGGTGGGGCACCCACCCACAGGTCGGTGGGGCCACTTTTTGTGGGTGGCATAATGACAAAAGTTGATCGTCTCGCCAAGGACTTTCATTTGATACCAAGCTTGACCACTTTTGAAGACTTTCATTTTTGACCCACACCGGACCCACTGTGGGTGGGGCACCCACCCGCAGGTCGGTGGGCCACTTTTTGTGGGTGAGGGTGGCATAATGACAAAAGTTGATCGCCTCGCCAAGGGCTTTCATTTGATACCAAACTTGACCACTTTTGAAGACTTTCATTTTTGACCCACACCGGACCCACAGTGGGTGGGGCACCCACCCACAGGTCGGTGGGGCCACTCTTGTGGGTGGCATAATGACAAAAGTTGATCGCCTCGCCAAGGGCTTCCATTTGATACCAAACTTGACCACTTTTGAAGACTTTCATTTTTGACCCACACCGGACCCACAGTGGGTGGGGCACCCACCCACAGGTCAGTGGGGCCACTTTTTGTGGGTGGCATAATGACAAAAGTTGATCGCCTCGCCAAGGGCTTCCATTTGATACCAAACTTGACCACTTTTGAAGACTTTCATTTTTGACCCACACCGGACCCACACTGGGTGGGGCACCCACCCACAGGTCGGTGGGGCCACTTTTTGTGGTTGGCATAATGACAAAAGTTGATCGCCTCGCCAAGTTAAAGAAATGAAAGTTGTACACCACCAGGCACCCGAAAAAAATCGGGCACCTGGCGGGGATCGAACCCGCGTCTTCTGCTTAACGCGCAGACGCTCTAACCAACTGAGCCACAGGTGCTTTCATTTGATTACCAAACTTGACCACTTTTGAAGACTTTCATTTTTGACCCACACCGGACCCACTGTGGGTGGGGCACCCACCCACAGGTCGGTGGGGTCACTTTTTGTGGGTAGCATAATGACAAAAGTTGATCGCCTCGCCAAGGGCTTCCATTTGATACCAAACTTGACCACTTTTGAAGACTTTCATTTTTGACCCACACCGGACCCACTGTGGGTGGGCGCTGTGGGTCAGGGGTCACATCCACCGACCTCAGCAGTATGCTCATCGTTTTCAGCGACCCCGATTTACTATATATATATGGGTACCACACCAAGGCCGAAAAAACGCCATTTTTAGTGACTTTTAGGCCATTTCTAGTAAAAGTGGGACTTAGCAACTTTTCGCCAAAACAGGTGAAAAAATGCAAAGTTTGGGTCCATCTCCTGAAAGCTACAGAGCGAAATTAAAAAATCCCCCTCGTTACTTTGTGCGCATAGTCCGAAATATTCAAATAAAATAAACCAAACCGATCTAGCTGCTAGCCTGTGAAAAAAAGTTGATTTCAACCGAAGTGCCAAAATAGCGAAAGTCCGACTTTGGGGCCTTGGCACAGAGCCAAAATTGGCCGAGTGCCAAAATGACCTTCGTTTGGTAGCATGGGGGGATACTGTCTACCAACATATCATAGTAGCATTGGACCAAAATGCCCACATCGTTCCAACACTTCGCTAGAAAATGCACTTCCAATAAGCGTTATTAACCGAGAAAAAAAACAACCGCACGGTAACTCTCGCCTAGTGCAAAATTTCGAAGTTCCGAATTTTAACCAAAAGTATGGTGGTACTTGTAGTACTACTCGAGTACTTTACGATGGTAACATTTTTATCCCTCCCGGACCTCTAATTAGCTGGCACCAGGCCAACACGGTCTCCAGAGGGCCGCGCAGACGCCTTTACACCCATATTATGTAGGGGCGCTATCGCGCCCCTACATAATTAAGTTTGCTGGAGATTTGTAATTTCCTGAGCTTTTTCCAACTCGCTTCGACGCTTTAACTACCCGGAATATCTTCGACTTTTGTTAACGAGACTGTCCCAATAAATTTTACAGCGGGTCCTGAAAATGCAGTAACAACAGTCTACACGCTGCTAAAATTGACTTAATATTAACGAAATCACTGTGAACGCTAGCTTAAAACAGCGCTAAATGTCATTCCAATAAAATTCAACTCAGTTGAGGATAAATTTTCAAGCCAGTCACACGAGACTGTAGTAAGGTTAAGGTTAACCCCTTGGGACCAACCTAGGAGACCGTTAGTGCATACTATAGCCATAAATACCGTTAAAAACGCCAAAACTCAACATCTTGTCGATTTTTAACACCTAACATAAGAATTTTTGGGTGTATTTTTATTTCGGACCATTCGCTGGTACGTAGTATGTTTTGCATAGCATCTAAGCGTGTATATATTTTTTACTATACAGGAGCACTCTTGTGTATGGCAGACTAACAAGCACATATATAATTGACTAAGAATGGCGTAGAAATTTACATAAATGCAGGTCCAGGAAGAGCACTGGATTTTCTTCAGGAAACATGGCTACTTCTATGTCACACAATTCAGGTAGGCATATTAAATTTTGAGTATACATAGGTACACGTTTCAAGTTTGAGTAAGTCTTTTGCAAGTTTTATTCTTCTAAGCATATGTACGCAACAGAGGGGCCGTTTGCAAGCTGCCACCCCAATTCAAGGAGCCCCCATAAGCCAGAAAATTGCCAAAATTTGCCATTTTACCATAAACTTTCGAAAAATTGTCCGGCTTCGCTGGATTTTTAATGAAGTTTCCGGTATTTTAGCTGAAAAAACACAATTAGTTAATTTTAGCGATGTTTAGCAGTTTTTATACAAAAGCCCTAAAAATTTGCACACACTTTGCTAAAAAAGCTCCTCCATTTGCAGCGAGCCCCTCTCCATCGAGGGGGGCTTGTTCGAGTTCCCCCATAAATGTTGGTCTAGAAGTAAGCCAGGGAACTCATCATAATATCAAGAGTAGAGTGTAACAAGCGTCAGGGTTGGGCGAGACCGAGATTTCACCGAGACCGAGACAGAGAACGAGACCGAGACCAGGGTACCGAGACCGAGACCGAGACTAGCCAAGTCTCGGCTTTTGGGCGAGACCGAGACCGAGACTAGCAATTTTTAGCTTAAACTTAATTTCTTCCAGTTTTTAAGGCTTAGATCTAATATTGGGGGCTTTAACATATAAACATATATACGGTTTCCGCACCTCGTTAGTTAATTTTCATAACATTTATTTAAAATTTTCGCCGAAATTAGATGTTTTCAAAAAATTTCCGGTCTCGGTCCGAGACCGAGACTTTTGGGTGAGCGAGACCGAGACCGAGACTGGCCAAATCTCGGCTTTTGGGCGAGACCGAGACTCCCAACCCTGACAAGCGTAACACTCTTAGTTATTAAGCAAAAACATCATCTGCACAATAACGGCTGACCCCCCCACAACTGAGTATGTGCACTTCAAAGAAATTTGCAAGCTATGCCTACGTTCTAAAGCTGGCAACAGACGCACATTGAACCAACTGACTAGATGTGTTTTTGAGCTTTATAACGCAGGCATAGCGTGCAAATTTCTTTGAAGTACACATACTCAGTTGTGGGGGAAGGGTCAGCCGTTATTGTGCAGATGATGTTATTTGCTTGATAACTAAGAGTGTGTGCTTGTCACACTCTTAGTTATTATGTACTCTTGATAATATGTAAAACCCAATGCAAGATTCAGCATTTTTAGCTGATCGAACATCAAACAGGTGTGTTAGTAAGTCGACTACTGCTCTCATTAAAACAGTCAGCTCCGACAGTCAGTTTCAATGGTTATCTATCCTTAGCATAAGACCACTAGCGTAGCCAGAAAAAATTTTCGAGAGGAGAACACAAAAGCTTTCGGGGAAAGTCTGGGGGCGGAGCCCCTCCCCCCAGAAGCTGAGAAATTTTTCTATGGCCCCAGAAGCTGAGAAATGTTGCTACTTCGTGACCTTCGTGGAATTTTTACATAACCTTCTTGGAAATTACAAAATACTTAAGGCCCAGCACGCGTTCACGCACCCGAATGATGCAGAGCGTCGTCAAAATACACCAAATAGGGTATTTGGAACTCATTTTGGCGAGCGAAACACGTATCATCACGATGATGCTTTTTCACGCCGAAGGCGCGATAAGTTTTTAAGTTATTCTAAATGGGCCCTTTACATGCGCTTTAAAAATTCCAGGGCGGTCCACAATTGGGGGAGGGAATTCAACCCCCCGGCTACGCGAATGCACAAGACACAAGATTCTACTAAGCCCAGTTCTAAGCCCCGTCCATGGGTCACGAACGTGAAATGTTTAGACGGACCAGTCTACCCTAACCTGGGTTTATTCTACATAGTGTGTGGGTCTTCCATAAACTCCCTCCCCGACCAAAATAGGTACCCACTTTGGTAGCAAAGCCCTGAAAAAAATCTCTCAGGTAAATTTAATTTTTGCTTGTTCCAACACTACATCTGCTTCATGCCAGAAAAATAGCGCTATTTTTAGCATATATACGTATACAAGTAGGAAAAATGCTCCTTGCAGTCGCATGTAAAATGCAATATGAGCTATGATGGTAAAAAAGGTAAGGTAAAGGTTTACCCCAGGAGATATCTCCGTCCTGCCACAGGACATGGGGTGCCGGTGATGGTCAATATGCTGGTCAATGCTGGTCAATATGTGCTGGTGTGCTGTGTCAATGTGCTGGTCAATATGGTCATATGATGGTCAACATTTAAATATGTCAAGGACAAGATTTAAAACGTCTAATATGAGCCAGCATCTAAATCGGTAAAGGACAAGCTGTAACTGGCTAATATGAGCCGCCACGTTTTTCTTGGGCTCATATTGACGCTCGCTGCCGTGGTTTCAACGGCTTGACATCACGACGACCTCTTACCATCTTGCCTACAGACTCTTTACTTTTATTCCTAATCCTAAGTCTGAACAAATCCTCACCGTGTTGCGTAATGTCATTAGCTTCATATAATGTTTAGTTATAGGTGTCCTGTCTGAATCTAATTTCACTAGCTCAAACACCGTACTTAAGGTATATATGTGAACACTTTAAGCAGCTAAAGTTCTCCCCTTTAAAGTTGAATTAAGTGGCATATACATTTGGTATATACCAGTTTTCTAAATCATAGACACACACTGCAAACTAGAAACAAATGCATAAAGCTCCAGTAAACCGGTATTCTTCAAGTCTTCAGTATCGGCTTACTGTACGTACACAGCACTTATACAATAAAATACACAGCTGATGTGTAAAAATTTGATGTGTGCTTACCCACAGATTGACTTTACTTATTGTATCAAGAGCAGACGTATATATGTCATGACAATTACGTGTACATGCGAATTTGAAAAGTGAAAAATAGTTAACTCAACTTAGTATCCTCGCGTCAATATGAGCCCAAGAGAAACGTGGCTCATTAGCCAGTTACAGCTTGTCCTTTACCGATTTAGATGCTGGCTCATATTAGACGTTTTAAATCTTGTCCTTGACATATTTAAATGTTGACCATCATAGCTCATATTGCATTTTACATGCGACTGCAAGGAGCATTTTTCCTACTTGTCCTTCTTCCAATTTTTGGGAGCGCTGCTCTTAGGCAGAAGTAGTCTGCAATTTATTACTCCCAGAAGATTCTCTATTCCAAACAATGACCACTGTCTTCGGGGGTTTGACCACTGGTCAATAGGCCACCTAGACCATAGTGACCAGTGGTTACTTCCGTCGGGTCTGAAAATATGCTCATTGAAACGAGCGTAGACAATTTACTATATATGCCCCCAACCGAAACCCCGAAAAACGCTGTTTTAGGGGGTTTGGCCACTGGTCAATAGGCCACCTAGACCATAGTGACCAGTGGTCACTTCCGTCGGTTCTGAAAATATGCTCATTGAAACGAGCGTAGACGATTTACTATAAATATGCCCCCAACCAAAATCCCGAAAAACGCTGTTTGAGGGGGTTTGACCACTGGTCAATAGGCCACCTAGGCCATAGTGACCAGTGGTCACTTCCGTCGGTTCTGAAAATATGCTCATTGAAACGTGCGTAGTCGATTTACTATATATGCCCCCAACCGAAACTCCGAAAAACGCTGTTTTATGGGGTTTGACCACTGGTCAATAGGGCACCTAGACCATAGTGACCAGTGGTCACTTCCGTCGGTTCTAAAAATATGCTCATTGAAACGAGCGTAGACGATTTACTATATATGCCCCCAACCAAAACCTCGAAAAACGCTGTTTTAGGGGGTTTGACCACTGGTCAATAGGCCACCTAGACCATAGTGACCAGTGGTCACTTCCGTCGGTTCTGAAAATATGCTCATTGAAACGAGCGTAGACGATTTACTATATATGCCCCCAACCAAAGTCCCGGAAAACACTGTTTTAGGGGGTTTGACAACTGGTCAATAGGCCACCTAGGCCATAGTGACCAGTGGTCACTTCCGTCGGTTCTGAAAATATGCTCATTGAAACGAGCGTAGTCGATTTACATATATGCCCCCAACCGAAATCCCGAAAAACGCTGTTTTATGGGGTTTGACCACTGGTCAATAGGGCACCTAGACCATAGTGACCAGTGGTCACTTCCGTCGGTTCTGAAAATATGCTCATTGAAACGAGCGTAGACGATTTACTATATATGCCCCCAACCAAAATCCCGAAAAACGCTGTTTTAGGGGGTTTGACCACTGGTCAATAGGCCACCTAGGCCATAGTGACCAGTGGTCACTTCCGTCGGTTCTAAAAATATGCTCATTGACTTTTCCAAACTTTGACCCTAACTTTGACCCTGGGCGAGGTGCCACGGGGCCATGCTGACCAGTGGTCACTTCGGGCGGTTTCGGCAGTATGCTCATCGTGTTCAGCGACCCCGATTTACTATATATGGGCACCACCAAATGGCCAAAAACGCTATTTTAGACGACTTTTTGACAATTTTCTGTGTTGGGACCAAACGTCGATTTTTTCATTTTTGACCATCTGTAAAAATCGACTCAGAGCGAAATTCGGAAATCAAACAAACTTGATCTGGACCATCGCCTAGATAATCAAAAATTGGTATAGAAA
>JASAND010021891.1:0-48222 GCA_030248195.1 Trissonchulus latispiculum
ACTTTCAAACCCGTAAGAGAAAGTCGATTTTTCAAAGTTCATTTTTCCGGGCAAGTTTGGTATCATTCGAAAGCTCTCGGCCTGAGATTTTCAAAATGTACAGAGTTAGCTCTTAATTCCTTCCCGTTAATTAGTTATGCCTAATTAGCACTTTTCAAAATCCGCAAAGTGCCTTTATAGCTCATATTATGGGGGGCTCTCCGAGCACCCCCAATGATATCTGTTGTCAAATTTTCATATTCGGAATGCGGGTACATAAAAATACACAATATATAGTCTGAGAAAAATATCCGGATATATATACACGCGTTTACATTTTAAGCGAAAAAAAATAAGAAAATTAGAAAATTTTCAAAAAATTGTTGTTTGGAAAATTTCGGCCTGGGGCAAATTAGAATTTCACTTTGGTTTTTGAAATACGTATATATACGGAATACCTATATAATATATAGATATATTATATATAATTTTAATATATAATATATAATATAAATAAATACAATTTATAGTATATATATACTGGCATTTTTTAGGGTTTTGAAAGGGGGGGGGGAAGTGGAGGGGGGCTTCCGAAAAGTGGGGGGGCGAGCCCAAGGTACAAATATATACCTAAATTTTTAGCGAAAAATTAGCATTATTACGGCAAAAACCCAAAAATCGCTGTTTTTAAGCATAAAATGTAGATGTCCATAAACTAGCTAAAAATTGAGAAAATTTTTGAAAATTTGACCTCTTTTGTTGGTGCTCAAATTTATATTTTGTGCGTGGAAAACTGTATTGCCAAAAAAATGCCAGTATATATACAAGTAGGAAAAATGCTCCTTGCAGTCGCATGTAAAATGCAATATGAGCTAAGGGCAGCATTTAAATACGTAAAAGACAAGAGTTAAAATACTTAATATGAGCCAGCATCTAAATGGGTAGAAGACAAGATTCAAAATGCTTAATATGAGCCAGCATCTAAATGGGTAGAAGACAAGATTTAAATGCTTAATATGAGCAGCTCGCTTTCTCGGGCTCATATTGACGCCTTCAAGCTTGTAAGTAAACCTCAAGGTACTCAGTGAGGGTCAAGAAATGTCGACTAAAATGTATATACACATCTCCTGACCTAAACGCCTCTATTAGTCGCTATAAAGACAACTGCAGGAACTGTCAGATCCTTATTCAGCACGTAATCGTAATAACGTTATAGCTCTAGCCCCGCATATTATAGCGCTTGTTATATTACGTTATATATATAGTTTAGCTTACATACTAGTGCGATTTCAGCTGGCAGCTTGATATAACTGACTTCTGAAAAAGATGAGCTGGACAGTAAAAACAGAAATAAGCTGACAAGTAATACGTTTTCGAAATAAAAGCGTTTGTTTTAATTAAATTGCTTAGAGTTATCTTGTGGTTAGACAACTTGACAAATAAATAGGAATTTGACGCATGTCACATTGGCGAAAATAACGGGCCTTGAAGGAGTCATTTAAGTGGCTGTAAATGTGGCGTCAATATGAGCCCGAGAAAGCGAGCTGCTCATATTAAGCATTTAAATCATGTCTTTTAGACATTTAAATGCTGGCTCATATTAAGCATTTTGAATCTTGTCTTCTACCCATTTAGATGCTGGCTCATATTAAGTATTTTAACTCTTGTCTTTTACGTATTTAAATGCTGCCCTTAGTTCATATTGCATTTTACATGTGACTGCAAGGAGCATTTTTTCTACTTGTCTTCTTCCATTTTTGGTATTGTTGTAGAGTACGTGGCAGCATATTCGATCTCATACTGACCCACACAGGACCCACCTCAATCAAAAACGCTGTTTTTGGGGACTTTTCCCAACGTTGACCCTGGCCGAGGAACCACGAGTGCCATGCAGCCGCGAGGGTCACATCCGTCAGTTTCGGCACGATGCTCATTGAAACGAGCGCAGTCGATTTACTATATATGCCCCCGACAAAAACGCCGAAAAACGCTGTTTTAGGCCGTTTGACCAGTGGTCAATAGGTCCCCTAGACCGTAGTGACAACTGGTCACTTCCATCGGTTTCGGCAATATGCCCATTGAAACGAACGTAGACGATATACTATATATGCCCCCGACCAAACCGCCGAAAAACGCTGTTTTAGGCCATTTGACCAGTGGTCACTTCCATCGGTTTCGGCAATATGCCGATTGAAACGAGCGTAGTCGATTTACTATATATGCCCCGACAAAAACGCCGAAAAACGCTGTTTTAGGCCGTTTGACCAGTGGTCAATAGGTCCCCTAGGCCGTAGTGACCACTGGTCACTTCCATCGGTTTCAGAAATATGCCCATTGAAACGAGCGTAGTCGATTTATTATATATGCCCTCAACCAAAACGCCGAAAACCGCTGTTTTTAGCGACTTTTCCCAACTTTGACCCTGGGCGAGGAACCACAGGCGCCATGCAGCCCGAGGGTCACATCCGTCGGTTTCGGCGATATGCTCATCGTTGTCAGCGCCCCCGATTTACTATCTATGCGCACCACCAAATGGCCGAAAAACGCTATTTTAGACGACTTTTTGACAATTTTCTATGTTGGGGCCTCGAAAAATTTCTAAGTCCAAACGCTTCGCAACCCCATGTTTGACAGTCTGTAAAAATCGCTGGAGCTAAATTGGGCAAAAATAATCAATAGTGAACAGGTTCATGGTCATGCTAACAAGATAATAATAGGTAAAGGTTACCACCATAAGCCGTGTGAGAACTGCTGGACACAAAATTGTACAAAAGCGTAAAGGACGAACACAACAGAAAAAAACCACACATACAAAGTGGTCAGAAAAGTCGATTTTTCCAAAGTTCATTTTTTCCGGGCAAGTTTGGTATCATTCTGAAAGCTCAGCCCGGAGATTTCAGAAATGCAAATTTTAGCTCTCAACTCCTTACCGTTAATTAGTTTTGCTTAATTAACGTTTTCAAAGGCTGCATTTGACCGTTTTAGCTCATATTATGGGGTGCTCTCCGAGCTACCCCATGATACGCGCATAATATGAGAATATGCATAAGTGTACAAACGTGTAGGTTTATATACACTTAATGTAGGAAAGTAAAATCCCTGGTTGATGGGGGTTTGGAGCAAGTTAGGGAAAGCAATTTCCGTTGTTGATAGAACACAAACAAATCTCTCGTCGTTGAGGGGGAAATCAAACCTGTCTACTACTAATATACATACCCATCATCCACCAACTTCCTAACGTAATTCAGATTATATACGTAAATGATCCTTACTGAGCAAAGAATACCAAACTGAGCAAAGCGTTTATACAATTGCATGGAGTTATAAATGGATGCCTGGGAGCAGAGAAGGTTTTAGCTCACGGCTCGCTTCGGCTCAGTTCGACTCGGCTCGCGGCTCGGCTCTCGAGCCTACTCGAAGAGGGAGAAATGGAATTTCGAGCCGAGCCGACCCTAAGAGAAACTTCACCTTAAGCAAATTTTAATGTCATTATATATTTCCTAATATGATGAAAACACAACAGCCAGCCAATACAATTGTCATTCCGTTTAAAACTATGAATCTAAATATTCAAATTTCTTAGCTCTCTTCAAACTCTTATATATATATATGTGTGTGTGTGTGGGTGTGTGTGTGTGGGTGTGTGTGTGTGGGTGTGTGTGTGTGTGTGTCTACATACTTGCCAGCAGACCAACTAACATTAAAAGTCAGACAGTTTGCGTCGCGAAGATCAACTTATGCTTGGTGTAAGTAGTCAGAAACGCTTATATTATTATTAATACGTATGTAGTATTATGTAGGGGCGCGATAGCGCCCCCAAATAATATGGGTGTAACTGCTCTGGAGACCGTGTTGGCCTGGTGCCAGCTAATGAGAGGTCCGGGAGGGATAAAAATGTTACCATCGTAAAGTACTCGAGTAGTACAAGTATATACCACCATACTTTCGGTTAAAATTCGGAACTTCGAAATTCTGCACTAGGCGAGAGTTACCGTGCGTTTGTTTTTCTCAGTTAATAACGCTTATTGGAAGTGCATTTCCTAGCGAAGTGTTGGAACGATGTGAGCATTTTGGTCCAATGCTACTATGATAATTATGTTGGTAGACAGTATCCCCTCATGCTACCAAACGAAGGTCATTTTGGCACTCGGCCAAATTTGGCTCTGTGCCAAGAGCCCCAAGTCTGGACTTTCGCTATTTTGGCACTTCGGTTGAAATCAACCTTTTTTCACAGGCTAGCAGCTAGATCGGTTTGGTTTATTTTATCTGAATATTTCGAACTATGCGCACAAAGTAACGAGGGGGATTTTTTTTAATTTCGCTCTGCAGCTTTCAGGAGATGGGCCCAAAGTTTGCATTTTTTGGCCTGTTTTGGAAACCGTGTCATATATATATATATATATATATATATATAGGTAAAAATTCAGAATAAGAGATTCTTAAATCCTAATAAAAGGTTACAATTGGAGAACCTGAAATATTAATATACAGATCGAAGGAATTAGAGCATAAAGGAGTAAAGGGAAAGATGATGATTCTGGATTCTTTCAGAAGTCAAGAACCAGAACTACTTATAGTATAGAATATAATTACCACACACACTCTGTCAATAGATATATATCTCTTGTATAATACATACGCACGCATAACACGTAGGTATATATAGCGCGGCGGGAAAAAAACCCAAATTTTCGAATTTTGGCTGTAACTTTTTTATTAAGCGACAAATCGAAAATCTAACGATAACTACCATGAGGCCTTGCGAAGAGCTTCAAAATGAGCCATAAAACGTCTCTCTATCGCTTACCGTTGGTGAGAAATTTTCGACCAAACCGATGGGAAAAAACCCAATGCGAGAAAAAAAACCCATGGGCGGGAAAAAAACCCAGCCGAATTTTTTTGCTGCAAGCATGCCAGAACGGTTTTGACTATACCATTCGAAAGAGTGGGTCATTTTTAGTACATCTGCATCAAAAAATACCAATATTTTTGCATCAAATTGACCTTTCAAAATTTCGTATGTTTAACACGTAAACATAGGCAAATTTTGGAAATTTTTGAAATTTGCTTAATTTCTGCAGTTTAAGCATCCTATCACATAGAAAACGTGTTTTTATTGCATTTAAAGCCAAACCCGACCTATTTTAGTGAAAAATTTAGCGGTCTTTGGCGAAATTTGAAAATTTGGCTTGAAATGGCACCATCTCAGATTTTGGCCACCTGGACCTCACATGGAAGGTCAAACCTAAAGTCTGACCAAAAAATGTAGAAAGCGAAATTGTTTGCTTTATATCTCGTAAACGCTTCAAGATAACTGCCATAAATTATATATTTTCTGAACCGGAATGATGAGATCTTTCTTCTCGTGAAAAAATTTTTTTGAAATTTCCCGTGCGATTTCAAAGGGTGCCGCTTTTATATGTCCAGAAGGATTGGTAAATGCTACAACCACGATTTTTTCAGGAAAATTTTCCCCTTGCCCGAATGTCCTACACACCAAATTTCAGCTTTGTTGGTTGAAAATTGCGTGAGTTACTCCATTTTTTAGATTTTCAAAATCCTTTGATCTTTGCCGCTTTTTCGACTTTTTTGACTGGTTGTTACTCGCCACTCGCTCAACGAAAAAAATTTTTGATTGGATTTTCAGGACCGCCTGGGTGTCACGCTTTCATCTGATATACGTGGTATTTCAAAATTTGAAAGTCGATTTTTTTCGAAAAATTCCACTTTTTGACCCAAAATTCCGGCAAAGCGAATCCACCAAAAGTGAATCACCGTAACATAATCATAAAGTTCATTATGAGCTGAATCCAACGATATAAAGTTTTGCGTGGCTACAACTTATATTGCGCCAGCAATGAATTTTTAAACATTTCCCTTATTTCAAGCTGGTTTTTGGCTTCCTTTGATGTTGCCGCCTAGATTTACCCGAACCAGTGTAAACTAGCAAAAACCAGCTGAAATAGCGGAAATGTTTAAAATTCATTGCTGGCGCAATATGTCGTAGCCACGAAAACTTTATATCGTTGGATTCAGCTCATAATGAACTTTATGATTATGTTATTTTTATTCACTTTTGCTGGATTCGCTTTGCCGAAATTTTGGGTCTGGGTAAAATCCGGCCCCGGCCCCGGCCCCGGCCCCGGCCCCGGCGCACCTGGGTAAAATCCGGCCCCGGCCCCGGCCCCACCACTGGGTAAAATCCGGCTCCGGCCCCGGCCCCGGCCCAGGGTAACATCTGGCCCCCGCCCCATTTAATAAGATCCGGCCCATTGTAATATGAGCGAGAGTTAGCTATTTTGCAGTTTCTGTATGAAAGATTTCAGATGGCATAAACTAATGCAAACAAAATGTTAATTTTCTTTTGTGACCCTTTGTAAGACCTTTACATTATTTGACCTTTGTATATTAATGTGAGCAAAACGTGTGTAGTACGAATGTATGTAGACAATGAATTGTTGAGTTGGGGTATAAACACAATTGCCGACTTTGTGTATAGAGTTACGAAAGATTAAATTTTGTAAAAAGATTAAAGTTCTGATTTGACATTTTAATATTCGTACGTAATTAAGGTAATAGAATTTTAAAAAATTTACAGTCGCTACGTAGCTTCAATCTATAGACATGTATATATTTTCTGAAAGTTCACAAGCAGGTCGTTTTAACTGAAACAACCTTTAAATATGCCTTCTTCTTGTAAAAATTAATGTTAGAACGAATTAAAGATATAAAAAAAACAATTTCCCATTTCTTTCCCATTTACCCTCCCAGTGATAAAATTTATAAAATTTGCCCGAGTCAGTTTTTCTTAGTTCAGTATAAGCTAAGGTGATCAATTAAACAATTCCCCCTATATACAACTTTTTAGCAAAATCGGAGACAAAAACTTTTTTGGTTCCCTTGGTCCCCCGGGTAAAAAACTTAAAAATTTAAAATTTTAAATTTTTGTTATCAATTAATCAAATATGTGTTGGAAAGCACCCACACATAATTTGAGCTAAATTGGTTTTGTTTTTGAGTTTTTGAGAAAGTTTGCATCAAGTAAAAATTTTGGAGTCTTTTCCCACTATCCCCCATAGCTTCGAAGTTTTGCCGAAGAAGCTCAATTTTGACGGATTGCCTTGAACTTTGGTAGGGGTAGGTTTTCGAACCTGCTGATTTCAAAAATGCAAAAATTTTTAAATTTTTTAAAAAAATTTTAAAAAAATTTTAAAATTTTTTAGTTTGGTAAGGACACCAAGGGGGGACCGAACTGCGCTTTGAAAATTTTTTGCTGAAAACTTATTTACAGGGGTTTTCTGGGGCGCTGAATCTGAAACCAGTTTTTCGATTTAGCTTTTCGTTAGCTTAATATAAGCTAAAGTTTTAAGCTTAAGATGTAAGCTTATCCTGAGCTAACGAAAGCCTGAATCGAAAAACCGATTTCAGATTCATGATCAGCACCCCAGAAAAACCCCTGTGAAACAAGTTTTCAGCAAAAATTTTTCAAAAAAATTTTTTGGATTCTCCTGGTCCCCCCCTTACCAAACTAAAATTTTTAAATTTTTAAAATTTTTTTTTAAAAAATTTACAAATTTTTGCATTTTTGAAATCAGCAGGTCCGAAAACCTACCCCTACCAAATTTCAATAATCCTTCAAATTGAGCTTCTTCGGTACACTCTTCGAGCTATTCGAGATAATGGGAAAGACCCAAATTTTTCTGGTCCCGGTCCCTTACGAATGGAAAAATCTAATTTCACGAAATCCAAAAATTTTGCGATGTTTGGACTCAGCGTTGTTGAAAACATACCCATGCTAATTCTCAGCTCATTTGGTCAAGTTTTCGTTGAATCTGAGAATTTAATCTCCGACTTTTAGTTTATACTGAACTAAGAAAAAAGATTTATCAAATAACTGACTTCAGATTCGTATTCAGCGACCCAGAAAACCCCTATATATATATAGTTTCTTTAGCATTGTTGTTTCCGCCGAAAAACTCATTTTTAACAGTGCAAAACAATCCCAGTACAGTACAAAACTAAAATTATATATGCATTGCTTTTGTCTAATCCCCATCAATTGAAGTTAATTCATTGTTCATAATCCTTTATAAAGGCGGGTGACTTTTGAACCTTGTAGTAACTCAGCAGCAAATAGGCGTTCTTCTAACTTCCACCTATTGTTTAATAAGAAACAGAATTTACAAAGTGCACACTTAAATCACCGTTTTTGTATACACAAAACCGGTTTTCTTACTATTCACACGCGGCCGGATTTTACTCCTGTTTCCGGTCCCCTATAAGTAAAGTGAGTGCCGAAGCCGGGGGCCGGATTTTACATTGCGCGCCAAGCCGGGGCCGGGGCCGGATTTTACCCAGACCCGAAATTTTGGGTCAAAAAGTGGTATTTTTCGAAAAAATCGACTTTCAAATTTTGAAATACCACGTATATCAGATGAAAGCGGACACCCAGGCGGTCATGAAAATCCAATCAAAAAATTTTTTTCGTTGAGCGAGTGGCGAGTAACAACCAGACAAAGTCGAAAAAGCGGCAAAGATCAAAGGATTTTGAAAATCTAAAAAATGGAATAACTCACGCAATTTTCAACCAACAAAGCTGAAATTTGGTGTGTAGGACATTCGGGCAAGGGGAAAATTTTCCTGAAAAAATCGTGGTTGTAGCATTTACCAATCCTTCTGGACATATAAAAGCGGCACCCTTTGAAATCGCACGGGAAATTTCAAAAAACTTTTTTCATGAGAAGAAAGATCTCATCATTCCGGTTCAGAAAATATATAATTTATGGCAGCTATCTTGAAGCGTTTACGAGATATAAAGCAAACAATTTCGCTTTCTACATTTTTTGGTCAGACTTTAGGTAAAATCTATACCAAATTAATCAGGAGGCTCTACTGAGCTAAGAAATGCATGAATTTTTCCTTTGCTGCTAATGGTTGGAAAAAAATTTCATTTTGAAATTTGGGTTTTTTTCCCGCACATGGGTTTTTTCCCCGCCGAGTCTATGTCACGCCCAGGTCGCACCACAGGCACTAGAGCCAAATTGCATACACCATCGTGAAGTTCGAGACATATCCTCTGTGAAACTGTAATCCGTTTTGGGCTAAGTCTTTCCAGTAGTTCAGGGTGACCACCCAAAGTTGACCCTGCCTGACCCCCATGTTGGGACCAAAAATTCCAAAAATTTTCAAAGTCCCAAAAAATTTGCTGAGGGGCAGTGGCAGCTACAATAATACACCCTCTAGGGTAGTTTTGGACGCTCTTTAAGAAAGGCTATTAAAATCCGATCTAGCTCATATGGGTGACTCACACTGGCGATGGGTTTTTTTCCCGCATATCGGATTGGGTTTTTTCCCGCCGCGCTATACGTATACGCCACATGTACCATAGAAATGGTATTTATTTAGCAATGTCGTTTTGAATTTAAGCACGCTAAAGACGACATAAAGAAGAATATTCGATTGAAAAAATTTTTTGTTGGCGGGAGGGAAGCCTCCCAGGAGAGTATATATTTTCGGAGGGGGGAAAGTTTTTAAAAAATTAGTTTTCAGGCGTCTTTTGCATGGAGAAAACAAAAAATCCCAAAAATGCGTGTCTAAGCTACAAATAGAGATTTTAAGAAAAAATTCAGCCATGCCGGAAAATATTTAAACACTTGCTTATTTTTGGTAAAATTTGGGCACCCAAAAATACGGCGTCGATTTCGGGGGGAGGGTGTCCTCCGTAAAAAAATGTCCTGACTCCTGATACACAGAAACGTGAACAAAAAGTACGTACTTCCATCATCATGGTATATAAGATCTCAAGACACCAATATTATATCTACGAGATCACTATGGCTCATATTAAAGCTCCCTCATATTATATTTGTAATATTATCGGGTCTTATCTCGTTTATCCCCATCACTCAAAATTCTTAAAACTTAAAAAAAGCTAAAATTCGGTATAGATAGATATGTCTTCGACCTGATTATATATCTTACTAATGCATGTTATCCATATTATCTTACTGAACAGAACAAAACTGATAACTCGATTATATATACCTACAAAGAAAATCCAATTTAAACGATGTGATTGGATAGAAAACTAATTTTACAACCGTAAAAAGCAATTAAACATATTAAATTATATATATATAGGTTGCAAAGTTCGTAATCTGCAGCACGACATAAATATATGTATATATTATGTATCGTATATATATAATATATAATATATAAACGAACGCAGACGTATATAAAGGTAAGAAATCTAGGAAGGTACGTACGTAAATCAATGTAATAGGAATGGAAAGGTATATATATAAAATGATTTTAGACGAAGTTTTAGAGAAATTTAATCCCCACCCAACTAAATCTCAGAAGCGCCACATGACTCAAACAACAACGAATTCCTTCCTAGCTCTCTCTCACCACTTATCCTGGAACAAATTATATCTACGTATGTATATAGCGTACGTATCCTATATAAGCGGAAGGGAATCCTATAGATATATATACATATATATATATATATATATTACACGTGCAAAGCACCTACGTATATATAACCACGAATTTTCATAGAATCATGACAAGTGCACGTAATATATACTTAATCTATGTGCATTTATTATATATATAAGAATATTAGCTGAAATTTACCGGATAATGGGTTAAACCAGAAAGACGCAGGTCCTGGAACCAACATCTGAAAACTATACTTAACAGTTCTTGTAAACTTTTAAATTCAAAAATTTTAAACTTCTGTTGTTTTGACTTTTGGTTACAAAAGCGATCAAAAATGCCTGCCTGGCATATTTTTAGGGTTATGAAAGTGTAGAGGAAGAGTGGGCGGCAAACTCCCCCACAGTATAAATAAATACATATTAGGGATGCACCGGGGCCGGACCCCGGCTCCAATCCCGACCGGGGCCAAAAATTAGCAAAATTTTGTACATTTTTAACATTTTTTGACCAAAATTTTAAAATTTCGAAAGTCAAAATTGCTAGTTGATACACATCGTTTGTTTTCCCACCGATTTGAATGAAAACAACGATTGTAACGTTTGTGTATCAGAAATTATTGCAAAATTGGAATTTTCCAGAAAATTTTTGAAAATTTTCGATTTGGACCCCCCATTTGCAGGCCCCGACCCCGGGTAGTGGCGGTCCCGGTCCATTTCTAATACAATATGTATACGCATAAAATATATACGGTATATATACGCAATATATATACCTGAATTTTTAGCGAGAAATTAGCATTTTTAAGTTAAAAAGGCAAAAACTCGTTAATTTTAGGTATATATATAAAATGAGCTTTTCTAAGTACATAAATTTGCTAAAAATTGAGAAAATGTTTTAGTTTTCGACATTTTTGGGCGAGCGCCAAAAAAGTGGGTGGGAACATGCCGAAAATGAGGGGGGCAAATGTGGGGGTCATCGAAAAGTGGGGGGACTCCGAAAAGTGGGGTCCAACCCCTCCTCACCAGTCCCCACTAAAAATGACAGGTGTATTAGATATGTGTAGACCTTACTCTGAATCCTGAGATGCGAATATATATACACTTTTTCCATTTAAGGGAGTATATACGTATTCGTACCTAAATTGGGTATATATCCAACATGGACAAGCGGAACATCAATGTTCCAAAAAAATAAAGAAATCTCCAATACTGGAAATTCAAAGTGGCCACATGACAGAATTATAACAACTATATACGTACATTTACATACATAAATCTTCTCTTAAATTACAAACTGCACTTAGTAAACAGGTACAGAAAAATCCTGGGACACCAAACAGCAGCAAGAGACACTAAAATTACACGCAACATGGACAAAGTAAAGTAAAGTTGTGTACTATAAGAATGCCAACATTACACTGTACATAATGTACACATATTCATTATTACATTACAACTTACAGTCACTCAAACAGTCAACTATTACTAACTCTTTCCTACAAAATAAAACACACATACGTACATTATATGTATATGTATATACTTACGCATACATAAATTAACTGTACATACAAACTGATATTTACACATTTACTCAGCAAATAATGTTGGAAATGGAACATTGAGTTTTCTTATGCTGAAACTCGATTTACGCCACAACTTTTACAGTCGAAGCAAAATAGAAGACGAAGGGGTACCAAACCAAAGCAATTTAAGCTGTTTTCGAGAAAATGCTCATCAAATCAGTAAACCCTCACATAAATAAACCAGAACTACTCGTAGTGAACATAGGTACAAAAGCCAGCAAGTATATATATATACGAACGTAATACGTAAAATAAATAAACGTATATATATAATTGTTGACCCCCTCCCCGCCCCCTTCGTTCTACAGAAGTTCATGACAATTAAATGTCATTGTAAAAGTCTGTCCTTCTTTCAGAAATAAATCAAAGTAGCAACTAAGGTACATTCGTTTTGACAGATTGTCAACCAAGACAGTCTCTCACATTGTGTCTCACATCGTCCCCCTTCAAACTGAAAAATTTCAAGTGCCACCGTACTTCACAAAATGTTAAATTATACGCAAGTACGTATATATATATATACACATACATCTATATATATACGTACAGTGTATTTGGATGGTTGCTCCCGACCTTAAAAACTGTACATACACATGCCTACAGACACGATGATACCATATACGTACAAGTGAAGACGTAAATAAATATATACATACCTAGCTAGCTACCGGAGTTAAAATTTACGAAGTGGAGGGAGGGAGAAATTTAAATGGTTGGGTCGGAAGGGGGGGATCAAGTAAACAATATCCTCCTCCCCAATTCCCAAGTAAACTATTTCCCCACCCCCGCTTTATCTTACTCAAAATTAGACCTAATTGGTTGAAACTTACTTTGTGTGGGTGCATTCCAACACATGTCGGATTAATTGGTCAAAAAATCTTAAAATTTTATAAATTTTAAATTTTTAAGTCTTTAAGGTCTCCAAGGGAAACCAAAATTTTTTAAGATTTTGCTGAAAAGTTGTATATCGGGGTTTCCACGATCACACAACACGATTCTGAAATCCATTTTTCGATTCATCTTTGCGTTGGTTCAGTATATATAGTCGGGGGGGGGGAACAACGATTTTCGAAATAAGGTTATTACCCGCTACAGAATGTAGCTAGCCAGACGCTTTATATACCAGCATGTAGGGCTTGGCCTGTACTTTCTATACCACCAGTAAAATCAGCATTCAGTTGTACTTCTAGTAGGCTAGCCTCAATATAGACCATCTTTTTCCCCCACAAGTTGGGGAAAAAAGATGGGGTGGGGAAAAAGATGGTACCAAATTTCGTTCCTTTACCACCATAACAGCAGATAAATGGCATAAAGACATAAAACGCAATATCTACTTCTAAAAACTCGTTGCCGGTAGCCAGGCTTAGTATTATCCATCATATAAGCCAAACTTAGTAATGGGCCAACATTGCTAGGAAATTAAGCTTTTTGGTCTACAAAATCTTATTTTTTGCGGTAATTTATAATTTAATCGCCTTTTGTATTAACTTGCAATGATAAAATACACCATCTTGCAATATTAACCCGCAAGAAATTGAGTGTTTTACTTATGATGGGTGGCAAAATCGCACAAAAGTCTTCAGGGTTCATCCATTTCGGGTGTAGGCTTTTGCATGTTCACAATTGTGAAACTCTCTGGAATGTCCACAGTTCATAATATCACAAAAATACTGTTTATGGACCTTAATTTTCTTGTTATCCGCATGATTTGCCCCCCGTGGAATATTTGCCAGCATTCCTCATTATTTCTCAACCGTGTGACCTAGCGAAAATCCGACCAGTCCACGTTATAGAGCACATCCACAAACCCCTTCATGCACAAGATGACTCCTGTAACTATTACCAGTAAGTTGGCATAATCTTAGAAAATTTGGAAAATCCTTTGGTTTTTGGACAATTTTTGGGTGTCAACTTCGGACCCATGCCACACGAAGGCTCAATCGACAGGAACGGTTATTTGTACAAGTATGAAAAATGCTCCTTGCAGTCGCATGAAAAAGTTAATATGAGCTATGATGGTCAACATTTAAATGTGTCAAGGACAAGATTTAAAATGTTTAATATGAGCCAACATCTAAATAAGTAGAGGACAAGATGTAAACGGCTAATATGAGCTGCTACGTTTCTCTTGGGCTCATATTGACGCTCATTTAGCTTTTGCTTACGTACTTTTAATCCAACACTGAAATGGCTTGCATGAATAACGACGCATAAACATTAATTTTGCAAAGCTGTACGTAAATGTTTTCTTCTCCACCGCTACATCCAAGTACACATTTAAGGCCACCACATAAAGTCAACAAAACGAAACCGAAGTCCAATCTAATGAAGAAACGAAAATGTGGAACTTACACATGTTGTGAAATCTTGAGAAATCACATTTGAAGTTATCATCGCAATCATCACATTAATTCAATATTCCCAATCCAATCAAATCGTTTATAAACACTGATGCTTATATGCCAACCGTAAACTGTATATGTTTGCCATTTTAGTCGCGTCAATATGAGCCCAAGAGAAACGTAGCGGCTCATATTAGCCGTTTACATCTTGTCCTCTACTTATTTAGATGTTGGCTCATATTAAACATTTTACATCTTATCCTTGACACATTTAAATGTTGACCATCATAGCTCATATTAACTTTTTCATGCGACTGCAAGGATTTTTCATACTTGTCCTCAGTCTAGTTTTTGGGAACGCTACCATAACTGTGGAAGTAGCAATCACAAATTCCACCAGTGAATGCCCCATACCCAATAAGCTTTGCATGCAAAATTTCAGCCTTTCAGCTATCTCCAGTAGCTTGAACCAGGAACTGGTTCAACTCTGAACCAGTTGAACCAGATCTGGCCAGCCATGGGTCAGATCAGCAAAGTAACACCACTAGTGAATTCCCCATGCCCAATAACCTTTGTATGCAAGATTTCAGCCTTTCAGCTATCTCCAGTAGCTTGAACCTGGAACTGGTTCAACTTTGAACCAGTTGAACCAGATCTGGCCAGCCATGGGTCAGATCAGCAAAGTTACACCATCACTGAATTCCCCATGCCCAAAAACCTTTGTATGCAAGATTTCAGCCTTCCAACTATCTCCAGTAGCTTGAACCAGGAACTGGTTCAACTTTGAACCAGTAGAACCAGATCTGGCCAGCCATGGGTCAGATCAGCAAAGTAACACCACCAGTAAATTCCCCATGCCCAATAACCTTCGGATGCAAGATTTCAGCCTTTCAGCCATCTCCAGTAGGTTGAACCAGGAACTGGTTCAACTTTTTTGAACCAGTTGAACCAGATCTGGCCAGCCATGGGTCGGATCACCAAAGTTACACCACCAGTGAATTCCCCTTGCCCAATAACCTTTGTATGCAAAATTTCAGCCTATCAGCTATCTCCAGTAGCTTGAACCAGGAACTGGTTCAACATTGAACCAGTTGAACCAGATCTGGCCAGCCTGGGCTTATTCTAGGGATTTTTTCTTGGGGGGGGCTTCTTGGGGGGGCCCCCCAAAGGTCCGAGGGGCAAGAAATTTTTGGGGGGGGCGAAAATTTTTCGAAAAATATGCTAAAAATAGCGCTATTTTTCTGGCATATACTATAAAAGTTGATTTTCATAGCAAAAATAAGCAGATTTAGTGTTGAAAAGGGCAAAAATTGAGTAAAAATCTCCGGCTGAAGCCAGGAAATTTTTTTGAACAATTTGGCCATTCTGAGCGATTTGTTAGATCAAAATTTGGTACCAAAAGGGGCACCTACTTTTTTATGGGGGGGGGGGGCAATTTTGGGGGGTGGAACGATTTCAGCCTTCCAACTATCTCCAGGGGGGGACCAGGAACTGGTTCAACTTTGCCCCCCCCCCCACTAGAATAAGCCCAGGCCAGCCATGGCTCGGATCACCAAAGTTACACCACCAGTGAATTCCCCTTGCCCAATAACCTTTGTATGCAAAATTTCAGCCTTCCAACTATCTCCAGTAGCTTGAACCAGGAACTGGTTCAACTTTGAACCAGTTGAACCAGATCTGGCCAGCCATGGGTCGGATCACCAAAGTAACACCACCAGTGAATTCCCCATGCCCAATAACCTTTGTATGCAAAATTTCAGCCTTCTAGCTGTCTCCAGTTGCTTGAACCAGGACCTGGTTCAACTTTGAACCAGTTGAACCAGATCTGGCCAGCCATGGGTTGGATCAGCAAAGTTACACCACCACTGAATTCCCCATGCCCAACAACCTTTGTATGCAAGATTTCAGCCTTTTTCAGCTATCTCCAGTAGCTTGAACCAGGAACTGGTTCAACATTGAACCAGTTGAACCAGATCTGGCCAGCCATGGGTCGGTTCACCAAAGTTACACCACCAGTGAATTCCCCTTGCCCAATAACCTTTGTATGCAAGATTTCAGCCTTTCAGCTATCTCCAGTAGCTTGAACCAGGAACTGGTTCAACTTTGAACCAGTTGAACCAGATCTGGCCAGCCATGGGTCGGATCACCAAAGTTACACCACCAGTGAATTCCCCATGCCCAATAACCTTTGTATGCAAGATTTCAGCCTTTCAGCTATCTCCAGTAGCTTGAACCAGGAACTGGTTCAACTTTGAACCAGTTGAACCAGATCTGGCCAGCCATGGGTCGGATCACCAAAGTTACACCACCACTGAATTCCCCATGCCCAACAACCTTTGTATGCAAGATTTCAGCCTTTCAGCTATCTCCAGTAGCTTGAACCAGGAACTGGTTCAACTTTGAACCAGTTGAACCAGATCTGGCCAGCCATGGGTCGGATCACCAAAGTTACACCACCAGTGAATTCCCCTTGCCCAATAACCTTTGTATGCAAGATTTCAGCCTTTCAGCTATCTCCAGTAGCTTGAACCAGGAACTGGTTCAACTTTGAACCAGTTGAACCAGATCTGGCCAGCCATGGGTCAGATCAGCAAAGTTACACCACCAGTGAATTCCCCATGCCCAATAACCTTTGTATGCAAGATTTCAGCCTTCCAGCTATCTCCAGTAGCTTGAACCAGGAACTGGTTCAACTTTGAACCAGTTGAACCAGATCTGGCCAGCCATGGGTCGGATCACCAAAGTTACACCACCAGTGAATTCCCCATGCCCAATAACCTTTGTATGCAAAATTTCAGCCTTCCAACTATCTCCAGTAGCTTGAACCAGGAACTGGTTCAACTTTGAACCAGTTGAACCAGATCTGGCCAGCCATGGGTCGGATCACCAAAGTAACACCACCAGTGAATTCCCCATGCCCAATAACCTTTGTATGCAAAATTTCAGCCTTCTAGCTATCTCCAGTTGCTTGAACCAGGACCTGGTTCAACTTTGAACCAGTTGAACCAGATCTGGCCAGCCATGGGTTGGATCAGCAAAGTTACACCACCACTGAATTCCCCATGCCCAACAACCTTTGTATGCAAGATTTCAGCCTTCTAGCTATCTCCAGTAGCTTGAACCAGGAACTGGTTCAACATTGAACCAGTTGAACCAGATCTGGCCAGCCATGGGTCGGATCACCAAAGTTACACCACCAGTTTCCCTTGCCCAGTAACCATTGTATGCAAGATTTCAGCCTTCCAACTATCTCCAGTAGCTTGAACCAGGAACTGGTTCAACATTGAATCAGTTGAACCAGATCTGGCCAGCCATTGGTCAGATCAGCAAAGTTACACCACAACTGAATTCCCCATGCCCAATAACCTTTGTATGCAAGATTTCAGCCTTCCAACTATCTCCAGTAGCTTGAACCAGGAACTGGTTCAACTTTGAACCAGTTGAACCAGATCTGGCCAGCCATGGGTCAGATCAGCAAAGTAACACCACCAGTGAATTCCCCATGCCCAATAACCTTTGTATGCAAAATTTCAGCCTTTCAGCTATCTCCAGTAGCTTGAACCAGGAACTGGTTCAACTTGCATTTTTGAACCAGTTGAACCAGATCTGGCCAGCCATGGGTCGGATCACCAAAGTTACACCACCAGTGAATTCCCCATGCCCAATAACCTTTGTATGCAAAATTTCAGCCTTCAGCTATCTCCAGTAGCTTGAACCAGGAACTGGTTCAACATTGAACCAGTTGAACCAGATCTGGCCAGCCGATGGGCTTGGGATCAGCAAGAGCAGGGCAGAAGGGGGAATAAAAAGTTACACCACCAGTGAATTCCCCATGCCCAATAACCTTTGTATGCAAAATTTAAGCCTTAAGACAAAAACAAGTAACTTCAAACAGGAACAGGTACAAATTTGAACCAGTTGAACCAGATCTGGCCAGCCATGGGTCGGATCACCAAAGTAACACCACCAGTGAATTCCCCATGCCCAATAACCTTTGTATGCAAAATTTCAGCCTTCCAACTATCTCCAGTAGCTTGAACCAGGAACTGGTTCAACTTTGAACCAGTTGAACCAGATCTGGCCAGCCATGGGTCGGATCAGCAAAGTAACACCACCAGTGAATTCCCCATGCCCAATAACCTTTGTATGCAAAATTTCAGCCTTCTAGCTATCTCCAGTAGCTTGAACCAGGAACTGGTTCAACTTTGAACCAGTTGAACCAGATCTGGCCAGCCATGGGTCGGTTCACCAAAGTTACACCACCAGTGAATTCCCCTTGCCCAATAACCTTTGTATGCAAAATTTCAGCCTTTCAACTATCTCCAGTAGCTTGAACCAGGAACTGGTTCAACTTTGAACCAGTTGAACCAGATCTGGCCAGCCATGGGTCGGATCACCAAAGTAACACCACCAGTGAATTCCCCATGCCCAATAACCTTTGTATGCAAAATTTCAGCCTTCTAGCTATCTCCAGTTGCTTGAACCAGGACCTGGTTCAACTTTGAACCAGTTGAACCAGATCTGGCCAGCCATGGGTCGGATCAGCAAAGTTACACCACCAGTGAATTCCCCATGCCCAATAACCTTTGTATGCAAGATTTCAGCCTTTCAGCTATCTCCAGTAGCTTGAACCAGGAACTGGTTCAACTTTGAACCAGTTGAACCAGATCTGGCCAGCCATGGGTCGGATCACCAAAGTTACACCACCAGTGAATTCCCCTTGCCCAATAACCTTTGTATGCAAGATTTCAGCCTTCTAGCTATCTCCAGTAGCTTGAACCAGGAACTGGTTCAATTTTGAACCAGTTGAACCAGATCTGGCCAGCCATGGGTCGGATCACCAAAGTTACACCACCACTGAATTCCCCATGCCCAATAACCTTTGTATGCAAGATTTCAGCCTTCCAACTATCTCCAGTAGCTTGAACCAGGAACTGGTTCAACTTTGAACCAGTTGAACCAGATCTGGCCAGCCATGGGTCAGATCACCAAACTAACACCACTAGTGAATTCCCCATGCCCAATAACCTTTGTCTGAAAAAATTCAGCCTTACACCTATCTCCATAAGCTTGAACCAGGAACTGGTTCAACTTTGTGCCAGTTGAACAAGATCTGGCCAGCCATGGGTCAGATCACCAAAGTTACACCACCAGTGAATTCCCCATGCCCAATAACCTTTGTATGCAAAATTTCAGCCTTCCACCTATCTCCAGTAGCTTGAACCAGGAACTGGTTCAACTTTGAACCAGTTGAACCAGATCTGGCCAGCCATGGGTTGGATCACCAAAGTTGCACCACCAGTGAACTCCCCATGCCCAATAACCATTGTATGCAAAATTTCAGCCTTCAATCTATCTCCAGTAGCTTGAACCAGGACCTGGTTCATTTTTGAACCAGTTGAACCAGATCTGGCCAGCCATGGGTCGGATCACCAAAGTTACACCACCAGTGAATTCCCCATGCCCAATAACCTTTGTATGCAAAATTTCAGCCTTCCAACTATCTCCAGTAGCTTGAACCAGGAACTGGTTCAACTTTGAACCAGTTGAACCAGATCTGGCCAGCCATGGGTCGGATCACCAAAGTTACACCACCAGTGAATTTCCCCATGCCCAATAACCTTTGTATGCAAAATTTCAGCCTTTGAACTATCTCCAGTAGCTTGAACCAGGAACTGGTTCAACTTTGAACCAGTTGAACCAGATCTGGCCAGCCATGGGTCGGATCACCAAAGTTACACCACCAGTGAATTCCCCATGCCCAATAACCTTTGTATGCAAAATTTCAGCCTTCTAGCTATCTCCAGTTGCTTGAACCAGGACCTGGTTCAACTTTGAACCAGTTGAACCAGATCTGGCCAGCCATGGGTTGGATCACCAAAGTTACACCACCACTGAATTCCCCATGCCCAACAACCTTTGTATGCAAAATTTCAGCCTTTCAGCTATCTCCAGTAGCTTGAACCAGGAACTGGTTCAACATTGAACCAGTTGAACCAGATCTGGCCAGCCATGGGTCGGATCACCAAAGTTACACCACCAGTGAATTCCCCTTGCCCAATAACCTTTGTATGCAAAATTTCAGCCTTCTAGCTATCTCCAGTAGCTTGAACCAGGAACTGGTTCAACTTTGAACCAGTTGAACCAGATCTGGCCAGCCATGGGTCAGATCACCAAAGTTACACCACCAGTGAATTCCCCATGCCCAATAACCTTTGTATGCAAGATTTCAGCCTTCCAACTATCTCCAGTAGCTTGAACCAGGAACTGGTTCAACTTTGAACCAGTTGAACCAGATCTGGCCAGCCATGGGTCGGATCACCAAAGTTACACCACCACTGAATTCCCCATGCCCAACAACCTTTGTATGCAAGATTTCAGCCTTTCAGCTATCTCCAGTAGCTTGAACCAGGAACTGGTTCAACATTGAACCAGTTGAACCAGATCTGGCCAGCCATGGGTCGGATCACCAAAGTTACACCACCAGTGAATTCCCCTTGCCCAATAACCTTTGTATGCAAAATTTCAGCCTTCCAGCTATCTCCAGTAGCTTGAACCAGGAACTGGTTCAACTTTGAACCAGTTGAACCAGATCTGGCCAGCCATGGGTCAGATCAGCAAAGTAACACCACCAGTGAATTCCCCATGCCCAATAACCTTTGTATGCAAGATTTCAGCCTTTCAGCTATCTCCAGTAGCTTGAACCAGGAACTGGTTCAACTTTGAACCAGTTGAACCAGATCTGGCCAGCCATGGGTCGGATCACCAAAGTTACACCACCAGTGAATTCCCCATGCCCAATAACCTTTGTATGCAAAATTTCAGCCTTTCAACTATCTCCAGTAGCTTGAACCAGGAACTGGTTCAACTTTGAACCAGTTGAACCAGATCTGGCCAGCCATGGGTCGGATCACCAAAGTAACACCACCAGTGAATTCCCCATGCCCAATAACCTTTGTATGCAAAATTTCAGCCTTCTAGCTATCTCCAGTTGCTTGAACCAGGACCTGGTTCAACTTTGAACCAGTTGAACCAGATCTGGCCAGCCATGGGTTGGATCAGCAAAGTTACACCACCACTGAATTCCCCATGCCCAACAACCTTTGTATGCAAGATTTCAGCCTTTTTCAGCTATCTCCAGTAGCTTGAACCAGGAACTGGTTCAACATTGAACCAGTTGAACCAGATCTGGCCAGCCATGGGTCGGATCACCAAAGTTACACCACCAGTGAATTCCCCTTGCCCAATAACCTTTGTATGCAAAATTTCAGCCTTTCAGCTATCTCCAGTAGCTTGAACCAGGAACTGGTTCAACTTTGAACCAGTTGAACCAGATCTGGCCAGCCATGGGTCAGATCAGCAAAGTAACACCACCAGTGAATTCCCCATGCCCAATAACCTTTGTATGCAAAATTTCAGCCTTTCAGCTATCTCCAGTAGCTTGAACCAGGAACTGGTTCAACTTTGAACCAGTTGAACCAGATCTGGCCAGCCATGGGTCGGATCACCAAAGTTACACCACCACTGAATTCCCCATGCCCAACAACCTTTGTATGCAAGATTTCAGCCTTTCAGCTATCTCCAGTAGCTTGAACCAGGAACTGGTTCAACATTGAACCAGTTGAACCAGATCTGGCCAGCCATGGGTCGGATCACCAAAGTTACACCACCAGTGAATTCCCCTTGCCCAATAACCTTTGTATGCAAGATTTCAGCCTTTCAGCTATCTCCAGTAGCTTGAACCAGGAACTGGTTCAACTTTGAACCAGTAGAACCAGATCTGGCCAGCCATGGGTCAGATCAGCAAAGTAACACCACCAGTAAATTCCCCATGCCCAATAACCTTCGGATGCAAGATTTCAGCCTTTCAGCCATCTCCAGTAGGTTGAACCAGGAACTGGTTCAACTTTGAACCAGTTGAACCAGATCTGGCCAGCCATGGGTCGGATCACCAAAGTTACACCACCAGTGAATTCCCCTTGCCCAATAACCTTTGTATGCAAAATTTCAGCCTTCTAGCTATCTCCAGTTGCTTGAACCAGGACCTGGTTCAACTTTGAACCAGTTGAACCAGATCTGGCCAGCCATGGGTTGGATCAGCAAAGTTACACCACCACTGAATTCCCCATGACCAATAACCTTTGTATGCAAAATTTCAGCCTTCCAACTATCTCCAGTAGCTTGAACCAGGAACTGGTTCAACTTTGAACCAGTTGAACCAGATCTGGCCAGGCATAGGTCGGATCACCAAAGTAACACCACCAGTGAATTCCCCATGCCCAATAACCTTTGTATGCAAAATTTCAGCCTTCCAACTATCTCCAGTAGCTTGAACCAGGAACTGGTTCAATTTTGAACCAGTTGAACCAGATGAACCAGGCGAGATACGGTGTTGGCACTGTGCTCATCGTGTTCAGCGACCCCGATTTACTATATATTGGTACCACCCCAAGGCCGAAAAACGCTGTTTTTGCCCGTTTTTAGATTATTTTGACATTTTCGGACTTGAAAAGACTAGAACTTTCATTTGCACTAGATTTTGTATCTCTATCTTTTGTGAGGGGGGGGGGGGGGGCCCTTTTTTTCCCCCCCTTTTGGGGGGTGTGCCCCCCCCCCCTTTGTGAATTTACATTCTTATTTAACTTTCTTACTTCAACTTATTGCAACTAACGCTGAATCGAAAAATGGATTTCAGATTCGTGTTCTGCGACCCTGGAAACCCCTATATATATATACGACTTTTCAGCAAAATGAGACAAAAAATTTTTTGGTTCCTTGGTCCCCCTTAAAAATCGTAAAAATCTGAAATTTTTTAAACTTTTAAATTTTTAAACAATCAAGCAGATATATGTTGGAATGCACCCACACAAAATTTGAGCTAAATTGGCCAAGCTTAGCATCAAGTAAATCTCCCACCCCCCCAACTGAGGCTGGGGAGATCGTTTACTTGATCCAGGGGGGGGGGTGGAAATTAGCAACGTCAGTCAAGTAGGAAGGGTCCTGGTTCCTGGGCAATTTTCTCTAAAACAGAGGACAAAACCAAAACCATCTACCATCGCCTCAGTTTCGGCATTCCAGCTCAAGTCCTGACATTTTCAAAATTGATTTCTTCATTCAGCAAATCTAGACTGCTGAATAGACGACACCATCCATTCTGTCGATGAATGGGGTCGTCTAGTTGGTCTTTGTCTCAATGCTAACAAGTGTAAGATCATCCCGCCTGGTAGTGAAGTTACTGACTGGTCCTAGTCAGATCATCATAGATGGGGCTGCAGTCGAGAAGGTTAGGGCGTTCCCCTACCTTGGCAGTATCTTCACGAATGACAATGATTTATCACTGGACATCAATGCTAGAATCAGTAAGGCTAGGAAGAGAACAATATCGATCAGAACAAAACTTCGCGTCCTGGACTCTATGGTACTGCCGATTCTATTATACGCCAGTAAGACCTGGGCAGCATACATGCGCAAGGGGTGTACTGAGGGTGTACCAGGTACATCCTAATTTCAGGGGGACCGCGCAGTGCGCAAGCAAAATCAGGGGACCGCGCAGCGCAAGCGAAGCGAGCGCTACCTATAATGTCAAAATTGCGCAAAACAGCGTGAACTATTCAGAAAAACTAAGTTCTAATTAATAAATATTGTCCTCCTGTTTAATTTCTACAAAAATGTGGGAGTTTTGAAGAGCTTCGCAAGCAGATTACAATCTGTGAAATGAATGGAAAACGTATGAGAAATTCAGCAGGTGTGCATAATTGCGAATACTTTGAAAATGTTGCAATCCATGCTGTTTGTTCTACGGCTCTCGCCTCTCTACGTCGCCCGACCCCCACCCCCGTTGTGCGAAGGGGGACCGCGCAAAATAATTTCTGGTACACCCCGAGAAGAGAGACCTTGCCCATGTATGCTGTAAGCCATGTAAGCCAGCAAAGGAGACTGGGATCGATCCTGAGTGGAAGCCCCGAATTATTAAGGGCCCCTATACTCGTATTTTGATCATTATACGTATACGGACTAATAAAATTTTAATTTGTTGAGCTAAACGTTCTTTAGTATTTAGTATTTAATTTAGTATTTTTCCAGCTACAGTAGGAAAAGATAATTTATACTGAGTGGGAGGTAGTTTAGCGTGACGTTGCTTCTGTTTCTTAGCATAGCCAGATTTGGAGTTCATTTTAGTTGCCCTAACTTGTAATTTTCTTATCTTGATTTGCAGCCGGGGCGCCCGTGTGCAATTATTACAAGTTCATACCGTCAATACACAAAACTCAAATCACCGACTTACGTATCTGGAAGTGGAAGAGTCTTCTTAGAAGTATATATCCAGTGGCGGCGCCAGGGGGTGGAGCCCGGGGGCCCCGGCCCCCCCTTTGCGATTTGGGCCCCTCCCTTTGGGGTGTCGGGCCCCACTTGAAAAAATTTTTCAGCTATATATTTATGTGCATAATTTGCGTGTTTTTAAGAAATTTTTTAAAAAATCGGCAAATTTTTGCTAAAAATCGAAAACTTTTTGCTAAAATTTGAGAAACTTTTTGGAAAAGGAAGGTAAAATTTGCTAAAATGTGGCAAAATTTTGGATTTCCCAAAAAAAGGTCGCCGGAATTTTGGGTCCGGCCCCTCCTTCAAAAATCCTGGCGCCACTACTGGGTATATCTGGCTTTTTCCTAGGCTTAAATTTCTGGGGGGGGGGAAGTCTGGGTGGGGGCGGTCGCCCCCAGGTCTGGGGGGACACGGATTTCTGCGGGGAAGAAAATTTTTCGAAAAATGCTTAAAAGATAGGTATTTTTGCTGCAGAGCTGGAATATTTGTTTTGTTTCATTTTGTAACTATTTTTAACCTAAATTTATGCTTAAAATAGCTAAAAAATGCTTACAATGTCTAAAAATCCGGCGAAACCGTATATACATAAAAACCCTATTTTTCAGGGCAATTTAGGTGTGGCTGGGCAAAAAATTCTGAGGGGGGGGGTCATAGGTGTAATTGGGGGGAGGTTGGAGGAGGGGGGATATATAACCCTCCCCAGCCATTTTTACAAACCACCCCCAAAAATTTTTGGAGGCCCCCGGCCCCGTCCCCCCCAACTGGGGAGGGGGGGGTTGGGCAGAAATGGGGTATTTTTAGGGTAAATTTTGCAATATTTTTCATAAATGTCCAAATTGTTGGCTTAAAGTGTTCATTATTGCGCGAAATACACGTTTTCAACAGTTTTATGGACTTTCTGGCTCAATACTGACCCTATTTTGGAGTCAGAAACATGCTGGCAATCAAGTTTTTGAGTTTAAAGGCCCTGTCTAATGCTAAAATTAGTTAATGGTTGGATGTTGTTTGGCATTAGCCATGGCTGCAAATGCGATTTTTGGCATAAAACTTGAAAAAATTTTTTGGGGGAGGTTTGGGGGGTCTTGGGGGGGGGGGGGGGTTGGGGGAGGTCTAGAAACGGGGTCCGCCCCCAAACGTGGAGGGGCGGGCGCCACCCCCAACCCAAATCTCCGCTACCCCTATGGGGAGGGGTTCCCGACCAGTGGCGGATCCAGGGGGGGCCCGGGCCCCCCCTTTGCGATTTGGGCCCCCTCCTTTAACATTCCGGGCTCCCCCTAGAAACTTTTTTCAGCTGTTTATAATGCATATTGCGAGTGAAATCCACAAATTTTTAAAAAATTTCGCCTGCGGCGCACTTATACTTCCGTGCTGCTTTATTACGTACTTAGTTCTGTGACAGAACTTCTGTCTCTTAAAGTGTCTTCTATTTTGTTTCCTTTCCTGTTTTGTAAGTATATAAATAATTGTACTCAACGCTTTCAGTTTATTTTATGACTATATCCCGGCTTATACATATATATTTATATATATTTACAAATTTTATTTTGCTTTCATTACGCAATGGGCACTGCAAGATTGATAATTGACAGCTTCTGAAAGTGTTCTAGAATAAATCGTGGAAGTGAAAAATTCTGAAAAGCATCCAATTCCCGTTTTGGTTTTCCACTCATCGATTATACAACTCAATAACTCATCTCATCTTAACTAATCTTTTTAAACATTTGAATTGCTGAATTTTTCACGATTTCAAAAAATTCTTCAACTTCTGGGGGGCTCTGCCCCCCACACCCCCCGTGTCCTTCTTGTGTATATAAATTCTCCATGCTTTGCTTCAGTCACGGAATTTAGTTGTTTTCCAATTGGCAAGTGAACTAACCTTTCCATACACAATATTTTCTTGGAAAAATATTTTGTTCCTGGAAAAAGCAAATTTTTACCACCCCCCCCCCCCCAGGAAAAATTTGGTTACCACTCCCCCAGAAAAATTTTCAGCGGGCCCCCCCTTTTCAAAATCCTGGATCCGCCACTGTTCCCACCCTTAATCATAGTTTCACCGGAAATTTTGGTTGAGGGAGGGTAAACTTCGAAAATTTGGCGGTCGACTCCCGAAATGTGATGGGGAGTATCCCCTCCAACCCCCCCCCCCCAAAATTCCAACATCAGGAAATTTAAAAAATGGCATAAAAACGCAAAATTTTCTGTATTTTAACCCTTTTTTCGTTGGATCAAGACTTGTTTTTATCGTTTTAGGCGTTTTTACACAGTTTCAAAGCGATTCTATAGCCATGGGGGGGGAAACCCACATTTTCGGATTTTGGCTGGAACTTTTTTATTATAAGGGCTATCTGAGAACTTTATATACCATCGTACTTAGCGTACTTAGAACTTTCTTTTAAGCCTATTTGCACTTCTATAGGTTGTGCCGTTAGAGCGGTATAATGCAAAAAGTAGCGGGGGAAAAACCCAATGGGGGGAAAATAAACCCACCCCTCACAGGTCTTAAAAATTGTTCTATCGCAATTCTGACACTTCCAGTGTAAAATTCAACCCTTGTTTAGTTAGTATGAACCAAAAAAACCCGATCTAAGTAGCTTTTTTTGAGATCTCATGTGCCGTTGAAAATGCTGCATCAACTAGCCAGGTTTCATAAAGTTTAACACATAAACGTAGGGCAATTTTTGAAAAATGCCAAAAATGATGTAATTTGATAAAACTTATTATTCTATCGTGTAGAGAATGGTTTTTACGTAGAATTGGCTGTTAAAATCCACAATTGTACCTGTATTGGGTCCTCCAGCAGCGAAATGGCACTTTTAAGGTTTTTAGCCCCTAGCTAGCCAGGTAAGCAAAATTGTCCGCATCTGACCGCATAGGATGACGCAGCGTGCTCGATAGTACCGTGCTATAGTCTCTAATTGTTTCCGCGTTGAGTTGTTAAAAAATTTTTCAAAAAAATTTGGGTGGGGTTTTTTCCCCCCAAAGTGGGTTTTTTTCCCCGCCACGTTTTGCAATGTGCCAGACTAACGGTACAGCGGATCGGTCTAATTTTGGCTGTATGCAAAGAGGAAGAGTTGCCATCATTGCAGATATTTGCAAAACTTTTCTAACCCAACCCAGTCAAAAGTTACATCGGTCCACTTTTGGTAAATTTTTGGATGGTTGAACCAAAAAGTAGTTGTCATTTTCAAAATGTCATAAAATGAGCAGGAGTGAACCAAATGACTTGATCTTTGCATACATAGGTTAGAAAGAGTCGCGCTTCCTGCTGCTATGTTTTGGAGCTCATATCTCCAACCCATGACCCAGGAGGCGGGTGGGTTTTTTCCCCCCAAAAAGGGGGTGGGTTTTTTTCATCCCATGGCTATAAGCCAAAATTTGAGAAACTTTTTCCAAAAAAAGCCTATTTTTGGCAAAATTTAGCTAACTTTTTGGTCCCAAAACGTGCTGGGCGGGTGCGGGGGGGGGATAGCCAAAAGTGGGGGGGAGGGATAGTCACAAAATCTGGCGGGGGGGAAGGTTGGGGGGAATACCCCCCAAACCCCCCCCCCGGGTGAAACTATGCCCTTAATTATCGATTTTATGCCATTTTTTGCAACTTTTTTGCCAAAAATCGGGGGGGGGGTGACAAGGGGGTCGCCAAAATTTGTCATTTCGCTGGGGGAGGGCCCCCCACATCTATATATGCTTTAAAGTTCTGGGGGGGAGGCCCGAAGCCGAAGTCCTGGGGGCTGGGGTTTTATACCAGGGGGGGGGGCACTAGCGTAGCCAGAAAAAATTTTCGGGGGGGAATGCCAAAATTTGGTGGGGGGTCTGGGGGGCGGACGCGGAGCCCCCCCCAGAAGTTGAAAATTTTTTCAAATTTGTAGCGTCTGAAGAATTTTTTCAAAGCATTCTTTGAATTACAGAAGCGAAATGAGGCTCAATACGTTCCCATGCACGCAAATGATGCATAAACTGTGTGAACCACACCCAATAGGGTATTTAGAACTCATTTTTTAGCTTTCCAAACCCATAGTATGATGGTAAATTGAAGTAAATACGCGCCGAAGGCGCGAAAATTTTTTGTAAAATGGGCGTTTTACACATGGCAGGAAAAAATTCCTGGGGGGCAACACAATTTCGGGGGGGGACTTCCCCCATCCCCCCCCTGGCTACGCGCCTGGAGGGGGGACCCCACTGTATGGGTTTCCCCCACTGGACCTCTTCCCCCTCCACTCGTTCCCCCCCCCGACTTTTTTGGGCTTTCCTCCCACTCACTATGGTGCCCAGAAATTGCCAAATTTTTAGGATTTTTGGTAAAAAATCGTCTAGTTTGGTGCCAAAACTTAAATTTTGAGCACTTTTAAGCTTAGTTATAGCAGTATATGTAGAAAACAGGTTTTTTCTACTGTATTTGTGGCATTAGACCATTTTATTCCCCCCCCCCTTTTGCACCTCCCACCCTCCCCCACTAGTGCCCCCCCCCACTTTTGGACTTCCCCACCATAGGTGTGGCTGGCGAAAAAAAGTGGGGGTGCGGATTTGAAAAAAGTAGGGAGGGGGGTCTGGCAAATAAGAGGCTGGGGGGGGGTCGAAAAAAGTCGATTTGGGGGGAGGGGTAAGAAAACTTTTCGAGGGGGAGAAGGCAAAAACAGATTTTCGCTAAAAAACTCAAAAATTTTCTCAGTTTTGAGCTATTTTTAGCGATTTTTAAAGTAATTAAGAAATTTTAGTAATTTTTCGCTAATGTTCGAAATTTTAATTGCTTTTTCCGTGAAAACAAGGATTGTTTTGACAGTTTTAGGCGTTTATACTTCATAACCATTTTTTCAAATGGTTTTCGAAAAAAATTTTTCAAAACATGACCATTTTTGGGCAAAATTTAGCTAACTTTTTAGCTCCAAAAAGATTGGGTGGTTGGGTGCTAGTAGCCGAAAGTTTGGGGAGGGGGTGTCGAAAATTTTGGAGAGGGGCAAAGGGGGTCGAAAATTTTGGGGGGGAGTTCCCCCCCTGGTGAAACTATTATGCCTCCCAGGCAGGTGTAATTGGGGGGGGGGGGGGGTTGGGGGGGGGAACCCCCAGCCATTTTTACAAACCCCCCCAAAAATTTTTGGGGGCCCCCGGCCCCCCCCCCAACTGGGGGGGGGGGGGTAGTCGCGCCGAAGGCGCGAAAAATTGGCCAAAAATAGGGTATTTTAGGGCAAATTCTGCAAAATTTTTCAAAAAAGTCCAAATTTTTGGCTTAACGTGTTTATTATTGCGAGAAATACACGTTTTTAACGGTTTTATGGACTTTCTGGCTCAATATTGACCTTATTTTAGTCTTAGAAACATGTTAGCAATCAAGTTTTCGAGTTTAAAACCCCTGTCTAATGTCAAAATTACTTCATAGTTGAATGTTTTTTGGCATTAACAATGGCTGAAAATGCGATTTTTGACATAAAAATAGAAAAAATTTTTTGGGGGAGGTTTGGGGGGGGGTCGTGGGGGGGTTTGGGGGGGTCTAAAAAGGGGGGCCCCCCCAAATTCCGGGGGAGGGCCCCCCCCAACCCAAATCCCCGTTACACCTATGCCCAGGCCCCCAGACCCAAAGTTCCAGGGAAACAATGCCCAGCCCCAACCCCTGTCGAGACTTCCGCTCGACAGCAGAAGACAGACTGAACTAAGTAAAGAAAAACTAATTTGCATATTCTCCCTAAATTACTTCCTTGTCTAACTTCTATCTAATTTGCATATTGCTTTTCTTCTTTCCAAACTTTGTATTGTCTCTTACTTGGCTTATTCATTATTAAGGAAAAGTTGTTTAGTTTTAACGTGTCTTAGGTTTAATTTCTATTAGTTGTGCTCTCCCATTCAGCGCTTCGACACTTGGTGCCGAAACCCGGAAATCCAGGTTGCAAGTAAAATCAAGCCTCAGTTTTTGAGAGCTTTCTTTTTGGGTCTATTGGTTTTTTATGTTTCCAATCCGAGTTCGGTGAGGAAACACGCTTGATTAAGTGCATAAAACATTTCTTAATTTGACCCAATCTGTTTGTCTCATTGACTGTTCGCTGGTTTCAGTTTTTAAAATCCACCAAATTTAGCAGCAGTATAAGTAGCATGGATTCTGGTTGACATTCTACTAGACTGTACAAGCTAAGGCAATTCAGTTTTTGAATTTTTTCTTGCTTTACATTCACCTGTTCTCCCATTTGATTTATTACGATTACTATATATAAAGCAAATATGTCTGAAGCCAAACGATTGAGGAGCTTGAAGGCTCAAAGAGTTGCGTATAGAGGTCATGTGACCAGAAGTCTGAACGAAGCCGGCGCGTTATTTCAGAAGGGCAATGAAGCCAATCCAGAGGAACTAGGCGTAGCTCATGACAAGTTGGAGTCTTATCAGCGCAAACTAGAAGCCCTTGATAATGAGATCTTGATTTTATGTGATGAAGAAGATAAGGAAGTAGAAGAATTTTGTGAGCTGCAAGCTAGAATTGCGACGTGCCTGGCAGAGTTGTCCAATAGACAGAAGAGGTTGAGAGCAGAATCAGCAAACGAAAAGAAATCTGATAACGGATCTTGACAGAGGCCGAAGCTACCCAAGCTTACCATAGCTAAGTACGGAGGAGATCCACTTAAGGTGGTGATTCCCTTTGGTCACATAAAGTTTGCGCCATTATTACTGATTCTTTACTTGGAGTTAAGAAACCATTTTTATATCAAAATGCAGCTTGACATTTTCTCTTTTTAATGCATGCCACGAAACTAATGTTGCTTTTCTAAAATCTTCTTAACACATTTTAGAAGAAATATAATTTTCCAGAATTTTTGCAGACTAAAGTAAATTTTTTCGCGAGACATCGGTTACATCATTCGATACCTCCATCAAATAGCTGGGGACAATTTTTTATTTATTGTGAAATCGCTTTTCGTTATAGAGAAATAAGCTGAAATGTGTGCGTAACCTGTATTTTGCCTACTTTTTCCGAATTTGTTAAGCGACTACTTTAGATAGAAAGCAGCAATCGGGGCAACTAAAAAATCGTCCCTGGGTATATTTGTGCAGAACACATTTGTTCAGTAGCAGCCCTCCAGCTTGCATGGTGAATGCTCCACAATCTTTGGAAAAAAATTGGTCGTGTTTTTGCAAAAACTACATTTTTTATGATAGCAGCCTACAGGATAGCAGTTGGAAGACGATCATGCGTCGGATAATTTGTCCCTGTGATACCTTCAGATCGACGCCCTTAGTTTAATTTTACGGCTTGTGTAGTTCAAGAAATGTTGGATAATTTGATTTCTGCTTAAATGGCAAGTTTTCGACGTCAAAACAAGAAAATCGACTATATCTCACGGTAGAGAAAAGCTAGAAACTTACTTTAAAAAGCAAAAATGTGAAGCTTACTGAGATCTTTCGAATGAATATAGTCATAACTGTATAGCAGCTGCCAAACGTTCAGAAATTGGGAAAAACCACTCTGACCGGAAATCTCGAATTTTTGAATCGGGATTGCGCGGAGGGTGTTAGAACGCTAAAATAACTTATTTCGGAAAGTTTCATCAAATTTCATCTTGACTTACGCCGCCAAACAACAATATGTGCCCAAAAGAAATCACCACCTTAAGTGGAGAGAATTCTGGGATTCATTTGAGCAAGAGTACATAATGATAAGAGTATGACAAGCGTAACATTCTATGCAGTGAAGGCCAAAACTATGCTATGCGCGCTATCGGCTGACCCCCCCTCCCCAAGAATTGACCCCCTCTCACACCGCCCCTATATGGGAACGTGGTCCAAACGGGGGTCGCTCACTGCTTTGCATAATTACATGTTGAAATTAATAGCGGCCCAATTTGGGGAGGGGGTTTAAGCGTGTATGTTTAACACTTGCATGTAAAAAACATGCTAAGCGAGTGAGTGACTCCCGTTTGGGACTATGTAGTATGTACCCATATAGGGGCGGTGTGAGAGGGGGTCAATTCGTGGGGGGGGGGTCAGCCGATAGCGCGCATAGCATAGTTTTGGCCTTCTCTGCATAGAGTGTTAGGCTTGTCATACTCTTATCATTATGTACTCTTGATTTGAGTCAGCAATTCACAGCAATGATGCGCTAAGCCAAGTCGATAAGTTCAACTACCTTCGAAGGCTGCTTGAAGGTGAAGCTCTCAGATCTATCAGTGGTATTGCAGTGACCAACGCGAACTCTTCGACAGCTGTTGATGCCATCCAAGAACGGTTTGGCAACGAACAGTCTTCGCCCGTTTTGAAGAGTTTTTGAAGCTGTCTACGGCAACAAAGGAAGTCGCGAAGCTAAGGATGACGTATGATGAATGTGAAAGACACATTCGGGTTTGGATGCCCTGGGTGTGACCGAAGATAAGTTTGGCATAGTTTTTGTGCCAATGATTCTTTCTAAGTTGCCTGAAGAAGTGAGAATAGATTTGAATAGGAAGAATGGGTGCAAAAATTGGGAGCTGTTCGAGTTGAGAAAATTGCTCGGAGAAGAAATCACTGCCAGAGAGTTGGGTGAAAACTCCAACATGAGTAAGTGTCAGTCGACGAGAGAGCTTAGCCAGAAGGATAAATTCCCGTCAAGAGTCAGTGGTTTTCGAACGACTGAAGGTCTACTAACAGCCAAACCAACTCCGAAATGTGTGTACTGTGGAGACAACCATTTTTCAGACGAGTGCAGAAAATACCCGGATGTTGTCTCAAGGAAACAACAGATCAAGGACAAGTGTTTTGCTTGTATAAGGAAGGGGCATACAGTTTTTGCATGCCCTAATCCGAGTACATGCTATCACTGTAGAGGCAAAGTTTGGCGAAGTTTGGTACAAGCCCTAATTCGAGTTCGTCGAGTTCTAATCATAACCGTAGTGACCTGCAATTGGCGTTGCTGTCTCAAGGACAAGGAGTTCTAATGCAGACTGCTTCAGCTGAAGTGTCTGATGGTTCAAAGGAGAGGTTTATTGCTGCCAAACTATTGTTTGACACTGGTTGTCAGCGATCGTACATGACTACCGAAGTTTTCAAGAAGTTGAAGCTGGTACGATATGGATTGCCACGTTTGGAGCGGAGAACACAAAAAAAGATAGCATCGCCATTAGTAAATGTCTACATCAAGACTACAGATGGAAATTTGATAGCTATTACAGCAAATGTCGTTCCGATGATTAGCTGCCCCATTCAGAAGATGCCTCTCAATATGAAGAAGCATTCCGTCCTTAAGCAGCTGCCCTTAGCAGACTCTAGAGTACACCTGCGAGAGTCAATATCGATTGATATTCTGATTGGAAATGATCACTATTTTGATATTGTGGAATGCGAACGGATAACCCTGGATAGAAATTTGTTTCTTGTGAAAACTAAGTTGGGCTGGATGGCTTCTGGAAGAGTCGATGGAAAATGCAACAGTTCATCATCACTTCTAACCGTGAACGCAAGTCAACCTGATTCGGAGATGGAGCATTTGTGGAAATTAGAATCTATTGGAATCATGGATTGTCCTTCCATAACGGATGATGACGCAGCTATTCAGCAATTTAATGCTTCTATTCAGTTTTTGAACGGAAGATATCAAGTGAGATGGCCTTGGAAAGAAATGGTGCCTGATCTACCAGATAACTATCAGCTATCCCTTGGTCGTCTGATGTCTCTTTTGAAACGCTTAGGTCCTACGCCAGAGATACTGGACAAGTATAACAGTATAATTCAGGAACAATTGTGCAATGGAATAATCGAAAAGGTCACAGACAACTCAGAAGAAGGCCGCGGCCCCATCAAGCACTATATCTCGCACCATTGCGTGATAAGTCCTTCAAAAGCGACAACGAAGTTGCGGATAGTGTATGACGCATCAGCTAAGATGTCGGGGAAAAGGAGCCTTAATGAGTGCTTGTATCGAGGTCCAGTCATGGTGAATGATATTTGTGGCTTATTGATACAGTTTCGCCTGAGTCCTATTGCCACTGTGAGTGACATTGAAAAGGCATTTCTTCAAGTTGGACTCCAAATACCAGACAGAGATGTCAATCGGTTCTTGTGGCTTCATAATCCAGAGCAGAAAGTTTCCGATGACAACTTGAAGATCTTAAGATTTTGCCATGTTCCTTTTGGAGTCATTTCAAGCCCTGTCTTGCTCAATGCTACTATCACTCACCATCTTAAGCAATGGAATAGTCCCTGATGAAATTCTTCGTAGTACTTATGTAGATAACGTGATTGTTGGTAAGTCATCAATTTTGGAGGCCCGATGTTTCTACACGGAAGCTAAGCAGTTATTCAGTGAAGCCTCGATGAACCTCCGAGAATGGATTTCCAATTCGAAGGAATTAATGGAGTTTATTCCGGAGAAGGATAAAGTTAAAAGTAGTCAAGTCAAGGTTCTCGGTCTTCAATGGAATACAGAAACGGACGTACTTGGAGTTACGTTGCCGAAGGAAAGTTCATCTGAGAAGATCACGAAAAGAAGTATTTTGCAACAATCTGCTCAATATTTCGATTCCCTAGGCCTAGTTTCTCCAGCGACAATTGGCTTTTGATTGTTACTGCAGGAACTGTGGCGTCAACGTATTTCCTGGGATGCAGAACTGCATGAAGGATTTTTGATAAAGTGGCATGCTCTTAGAAATAATATTGGGAGCAGCTCTATGTTTGAATTTCCACGCTTTCTAGGTCTCCAGAACAAAGATCAGGTCGAACTTCATTGTTTTGTTGATGCATCGGCTAAGGCATATGCAGCCATAGGTGTGGCTGGGCAAAAAATCTGGGGGATTCTCTTGGAGGGTAGGGGCCCCCCTTAAATTTTCGATTTTATGCCATTTTTGGCCACTTTTTGGCCAAAAATCTGGGGGGGGGGTAGCAAAAATCTGAAAATCTGGGGGAGGGTCGCCAAAATCTGTCATTTTGGTGGGGGGGGTTCCCCCCCACCCCCTCCCCCTAACACGTCTATGTATGCAGCTTGCATTTATTTCCGTTTTGGAAATACAGCTGTGAAAGCGCGACTAATTTTCAGCAAAACTAGACTTGCTCCTTTGAAGCCAATTTCGTTACCTTGTCTAGAGTTATTGGCTACCTTAATTGGAGTGAGAGCAATGTCATTTATCTCGAAAGAGTCTCGGCTTCAGTTTGTGAAGCAAACACTTTGGACAGACTCCAAATGTGTTCTTCACTGGATTAAGACCCGAAAACTTATGCCAGTATTTGTACAGAATCGCCTTCGAGAAATAACGTGCTGCTGATATTTCTGAATTTCGATACGTTCCCACAGCTGATAATCCTGCAGACGTTCCGACTAGAGGAGCTATCACAAATCTTTGTTCGAATACTTTGTGGTGGAACGGTCCTAGCTGGCTTTCTAGCAACTAAAATAACTGGCCAATTGATACTTTGGTTGAGCCAGACTGTTATTCAGAAAATTTGACCGATCCGTCATCATCCCTTACAACTACAGTCGCCACTTCTTCTCTTTTGGATGTTAACAAGTATTCTACTCTTTCTCGACTTCTTCGTGTCACTGCATGGAGTTTACGATTCATCAGTAGTTGCCGTAAACAACGACCAGCTTCTGCGTCGTTGACAGCGGAAGAGATTGCTACTAGCAAAGTGTATTGGACAAGAACTGTTCAAGCTGAAGCGTTCCCTAATGTTATTGTAGCTTTAACTACAAAGAAGCACCATAACATGGTCGCTCAACTCAATCTCGTATTTGACGAAGATAGATTGATCCGGCTAGGAGGACGCTTGAAGAATTCCACCTCCCTGAAGGTAGCAGTGCCACTTAATGAGCCATCGCTGGAATTGATTGATCCAGCTAGCAAATGTGCTGAATTCAATGAGCCACAGAGTAATTTGATTGAGCCGGTCAGAGTTTGTGGGAAAAATTGCAGTTTTGAGTGGCACTGTGTACTTCAGGTCAACAGTGCCACTTTTGATCCATTTGTTTATACTTGCGCCATGAACACCTATTGAGCCGTTGTTATTGAGCCACCGACTAAATTTGACAAGTTCGTTTTTAATTTAATAAAAAATACAAAAATTAATTAAATTATTTTCTATGAATGGTGGTGAGTGCTATGCTATGCATTGGCTTTTACACGAGATTCCGTAACAATTTTGTCGGGGCGGGAGCTCATAGTTTCCTTGGGGGGGGGGGGTTGGGGAATTTACCCCCCTCCCCGAGATTTTTTGACTTACCCTCCCCCAACTTTTGGCTATCCCCCCCGAACCCCCCCATCAATTTTTGGACCCAAAAAGGTTTGGTCGAAAAATGGTCATTTTTTGAAAAAGTTTTCTAAAATGTTGACCTAAAACCGCTTTAAAACGGTGCAAAAACGCCTAAAACGTTAAAAACAAGCCTTATTTTGATGAAAAAAGGGCTAAATTACAGAACATTTTGCATTTTTTTGTCCATTTTTCGAAATTTCTGGGAGGGGTTGGGGGGTACCCCCCGTCACATTTCGGAGATCGGCCAAGATTTACCCCCTCCCAGACCCAAAGTTCCAGGGAAACTATGGGGAGCTGATTCATTATTAAGTAGCTCCCAGAATAGGTGACGGAGATTTGGGGTGGGGGAGGCTCCCCCAACTTTTTTGGGGGGCCCCCTCTGGGTCTGGAGACTCCTCCCCCCAACCACCCCCCCCAGGACCCCACCAACCCTCTCCCAAAAAGGTTTTCAGTTTTTAGGCCAAAAATCACATTTTCAGCCGTCTATAATGCCAATGAACATTTGTAATGAAATTGGTAAAATCTAAAATTAAAATCTGTCTAAATTGAGTAAAACGTAGCTAGGACTTGCGGAATCGGTGGAGAAGAATCTCCCTACCATGGATTTGCGAAGAAGATCAACAATTATCACTACGGAAAGTAACTAATAAATGATGTCCAAGCAATAATTGTATGAATTGTTTTGTGTTTGCCAAGCCAGAGTTGTCTAGTACTCAATATTGAGGGAAATTCTCAAATAGGGATTAAGGTTTGCACTCAATTAAGGGTAGAAAGTGTAGTCGTAGTGATAATTTTGAAGCTTAAACATCATTAAATTACTAACAGTACTAATCTAGAAGTTGTTGGCGAAAGAGTAATTCGGTCACCTATTCCCTAACAACCGGAGTTGTCACTCCACCCTACCTTAACTGGCAGTGTCTTAACAAAATGTAAAGGATTTTAGAGGAAATTAGGGAGTTGTTACTCCCCACGAAGGGAAATACTCGTAATTGGACCAATCTTAAGCGATTTAATGAGTTGTCACTCAAAACTTGAGTTAAGAATGCCCCCTGTTCACCACCTTGCACGTCTTTCATTGACTAAACATGAACCAGCAGGAAGTCATTGACTTTTAATAGGCACTTACACGCTTAATCAGCCGAGAAGTGGTCATCGAAATACTTACAAAGTGGAAATTTACGCTAAAAAAGGGACTAATATTGGAAGATGGTTCGATTTTAGGTAGAAAACAGTTAAGTACGTAGTTATATAGGCTTAATTAGGGTTAGTTAGCATTAATTAGGTAATAATTAATTAATTTTAACAATTTTGGGTCGAAACTTGACTTGGGCTCATCTGAAAGAGAAGTTGACGCTGATCCCGAAAATCCAAACCCGACCTCCTAACTCCCAAAATTAAGAAAGTTATAAACAAAAAGGGTTTTTTTAAAAGGGTTACATTTTGATGGTGTAATTTTAACGTTCTAGAACAAAAAGGCGTTCTAGAACGTCTTTCCTTTTTGGTTTGACTTAAGTCAAACCTTTTTCTCTTTCTTCTTTCCTTTCCTTCTTTCTGTTGGGCCTTTTCTCAAGGACCCAACAGTTGTCTTCTCCTCAAGCTTCGGCCGAAGACAAAGCCAGCAAAGAGGAAAAGGGAAATGTACAGAATTTCCAGCTCAAGTCATGGCTAGAAGGGGGCCATTGGCCTTTAATAATAATAATATTGCATTAATAAGTAGTTAGGAATGCGTACGTAAGTATATACTAGGTAACTATGTAAATTATTGGTTCCGGAAAATTGTACAATTCGAGCAACAATTAGTAAAAGTTCTAAAAATTAGTAAAATTCTCCCTTTGGTTACGTTTATATGTTAAAGAAAAGTTCCCAAAATTCTACCAAGTTTTAGGGGCAGGGATCCATCAAAAAAGGGTCAGTTGGAGGGCAATGATTCTCGAAACTCATTAATATTGACCCTCGGCGGTCAACTGGCCCGCCTCGCCACTGCGCCCCATATGTAAAAGGTGGCAAGCTTCTGGAAGCTTCCAGAACCTTCCAGAAGCTTTGCCTCAAAATCAAAGAAAAATCCGCGTCCAAACTTACTAATGACCTGTCATCGGGCGGCTAGCAAAACTGTCAGCCCGACCCCAAAATTTTCTCTCTTCACCCCACAGCCGGCAACTAGGAGTTGCCGGCCTTATTGTTCCGTCACGGCTTTGTTAAGCCTCAAAAACTCATTGTCCGTAATTTGTAATTGTTTGCTGTAGGTCGGTATTGAAATTAGTAGGTTACCAAAAAGTAGGAAACGAATCCTAAAAACGAAGTTCTAAAATAACCATTTATTTCATAATCCATTGTTTAAACAATTAATAATCAAGAGTTTCACGGGGAATGACCGGCTTCCCCTTTACTTAATGTAACTGTTGACAGTAGTTTTGTTTTTAGTAATGATTGCTTGGCAATCATTACTCACGTGGCTTTCACAAAATTTTAAAAGTTCTTCAAAGTTCTCAAACTTCTACGCTAAAAGTCGAGTTTTAGGACTCTAAAACTCGCAATAAAATCTTTACTAAATCTTGTTAAACTAATGGCTAATAATTACGTAAAATAGGTACTTAAGGCCCCAGTTAGGGATATAAACAATCCCATGAATTAGACTTAGGGTGTGTGAATTACCCCTAGGTGTGTGTGCGTGCGTGTGCGTGTGTTTGAGATTAGTTAGATAAGTACCCACTTAAGAGGTTGCGAGTTTGTACGTGTGTGTGTGTGGGATTGTATGAATGACATTGTATGGAAGGCGCGATTGGTATGAATGACTGTAAGTTATCAGTATGAGTGTATGCTAGTCTAACTGTCGTATAAATGACGCTTAAATGATTAATTGTGTTGTGTCGTAAATGTTGGGTGAGTGTTGTCTGAATGTCGTATGAAGGATCAAATGGTTACCTAGTTGTGTGATCTGAACTGTGTACGAGCATTATATGACAGATGTTTAACTTAGTAATAGGATTAGTAGTCCGAAAGTGTATAAGTGTTGTGTGTATGTGTAGGATGTGTTTGACTAAGTGATTGTTTCTATTTGTAACGGCTATCTGTGTATAATTGTGTGAAACATTAGAATTAGCTAGGGCTCCTATAATAGGCAGGAAAGTAATAATAATTAAGGTAATTTTAGGTTGCAAGCCTTGTATGCGTGTTTAGATGCCTGTGAATGTGAGTTTATGTGAGGAAACTAGGTATAGGCTCAGTTAAGTGAATACGCAGATGGAACTAGGGATCTAGGGTCACGGGGACCCCGCATTAGGTCCTTACCAGTCAAAAAAAGGGTTATCCTCGATTCGTCCGCGTAGGCCACTCTTTGTTAAGAGTGCGGACGAATCGCATGAAGGAAAACCCTCCAATAATTGATTCTTTTACTCAAAATAGATACACAGTGTTATTGCTATTGTAATTGACTATAATTAACCTAGACCTTGACTGTAGTAGCGACCACCGTCGTCGTTTTTAGTTCAAGACTGACACATGTTGTTATTGCCATTTCTAGTCGATTCAGTTATATGCAGCACAAACTTCGTCCGTAATTAGAACCGCAAGGGCGGTCTGGCACCATTTCATGGCCGTGCCCGTGTTTAAGGAGAAATCTAGCAAAACCCTGTCTCATAACAGTTCAGCAAGGGTAGAGGCTTAACCTTGTCCAGTCACTAACCTCTATAAATGTAGGTTAAAACAACCTTTCATAAATGGCAATAACCTGCATCAGTAAACCGGTAGACTTAGTTAATATTAAATAATAGTCATTACTGTACTTGGAACGAGCAGGATAACAGTTAGCTACGTAGGTATTAGGGATAGTTACTAGAGCCATCTTCCAATAAAGACAAAAAATCAGCAAGATGCACAAAGTTAATCAATTTCCGACGTATAATATCTGTTAAAGCAGGAAGTTGTTACCTTCCTCTTTTAAGACCCGGGAAAACGGAGGCCTTAAACTTGCTTACCATATGTTTAGCAAATATGCGCGTTAATGTTTTTCTAATCAGTTAATGTTCACCATAAACAGGAAGTTGTTACCTTCCTCACCCGGACCTGGAAAACTAGAGGTCCTGAGCTTAATCACGCTAGAACAAAGTAGCAATGCACGTTTCAAGACGCTTAGTAGTTGCCTGTTTCAGAGAGGCTCAAAATAACCGTAATCTCACGTTCCCAGTCTGGGTTGCATCGAAGCAAGAAGTATAAGGCGAAATCATGTGGTAATGGCAATTTCTTGCACAAGAGTGCAAGAAATTGTGCGAAAAAATGGTATTTCGCCCCAAAATTAACTCTCAATGCAGCGATATTGCTAAAACTGCACCAAATCAAGATATTCTCGCTGAACTTTCAAATTTTCACAACAAAGTCAAGTTTACAAGTCTAATTCTTGTTCAGAAAGCCAAAATGTGAGTAATGGTTGCTGGGTTCGAATCCCGCACCTATAACTTGTACTAATGGGGTTTTAACCCATTTGATTCAGGTGCGGAAGGACAGTCTCTCTGCCACGGTTCGTATCCTGAATTCCAGCCCTCAGTGGATCAGACGTGTAGTGACGATTCTGCAGTAATTATCAGTGTGTGATACGAGTCCGGAGAAGGACCAGATTATTGGATTATTGGAAGACTTGCCCTGTTGGCTAACCCTGTTTGGAATCAGACTAGCTGAAGGTACATTAGAGGCTGAGTACGCCTGATTAACGACTTGGGGCAGAGACGATTGCAGAGACAGCACCAGAATCAACAGTGGGACCTGAAATCTAACCCAAAACGAACCTAACATTACTTTCAACCTCTCTAAAGTAACTCTTTTTCTCCCATTTCAAAAGATGAGTCTATTTGAGTTGATCGTCAGCCTTATTGAAGGGGTTATCACCCCTTGTCTCTGGTCTAACTAATCAGTGGTAGTTTCAAGTCAATCGGAAGTAGAAGATATAAAGAAGAGATTGAATATAAGCTTACCTTGTACTAACACCATAACCGTTCCCAGGAAACTCCCAACCGGACCGACCCTTGCGTTGTCCCCCCAGGTGACCGAACAGCATCCGAAAGTGCTATTGTTACTGGCATTTCGGGCTCACCCACAGACCGGAATCTTGAACTACTAACAACTTTAATCTAGTTAAATTATCCTTTCTGTAGCTTTTGTTATTATCATTTTATTGTCCTTGGTAAGGAGGACGGATAAAGAGTTCTAACTTAAAGCACGAGCACAAGCATATAGGGACCGCACAGTAGAGTTTAGTGATAGATTACGACAAGAGGAAGAAAGAAAGAATTAATCGGTTGAGTTAAAGAGTCAAGACCTTGTCCCTACAATAATTACTAATTTGGGTAAACTGAGTACTGGCAACTCTGGCAAACCATTGTTCTGTTTGCTGTTAACTATATAGCTGTATTGTAGGTTGCCAATTGTACTGTTTGCGGTAGTATTATTAGTTGTACGCGTGTATCCACAATTGTTCGTACTATAATAAGTCTTGCTGTTAGTATCAATAAATTGCCGTGCCTTAAAATCAGTCGCATTAACTAAGGCACCTATCCTGATCAGTATCTTGGAGCCATATCGGACCCCTGAACAAGTAAGTGATTGTAGTCAGATCCCTTGGGCCCTACAAAGACAGCGTGATTCCGGATCTTGATTTGTCAATCAAGGTCTATACACTAGAGTTCATTGTTACTGAACCAAGTTGCCCTCTGGAAAGCAAGTGTTGACCCCGCTTGCTGACGACATCAACGGAGCCTGACCCCTTCCTAAACGAACTCACGATCAAGACCCCACCCAGGTTGGCTGCAGGGAATTCTCAGTTTTGGACAAACCACCTTCTGAGAATCCGGTGCCTAAGTTTATCCTTACCGATAAACGCGCTGACCTTCCGTGCTTTGAAGTGGTTGTTACCCCTAGCCTGCGTCTTGTTAGACCAAAACGGACCCTAATCCTGCCGAAAGAAATTGGAGCCAAATCCAAGCCACTTCATTACACGGTAAATAGAGATTTTGGAGCCCCCAGTGAGGACCACCCTACGAAGATTATCCAGTTGGACAACCTGCCAGTGAGGACAATCACGACCCAAGGACTCAATCATTAAGATCAAGCGAGGATCCACCCCTACCCTATCAAGGAATCAGTTACGACCCTACCGATCAACTCAAGAAGAAATTATGGAGCAGTTTGATCCCGCAGATGATAATGGAAATGGACCCCCTAACATGGCATTGCCCAATGCCCCTCCTGGACCCCCCGGAATTCCCCCTCCCTATAACCCCCAAATGCCCCAGATGGTTTTCCCCCAGATGCCTATCCTACATAATGGAAATGTGGAGGACCTTCTAGGCCAGCTGCGTGACAGTATCCAGAATCAGGCCATTGCTGCCTCCTACCGAGATATGCCCATTTATTCCGGAAAGGACCATGAAAACTTCGATGATCACTTGGTCAACTACGAGAAGTTCAGCCAGAGGCTCAATCTGGACGACTACCAGAAAGTCATGAACATCTCCTCTACCCTCCGAGGCCGAGCCGCAGAGATTTATAAATGCATGCCCAGAGGCGCCATGCAACAGGACGATTGGGAAGCCTCAGTAAGAGCCCTCAGAGAAGTCATGATCCCTCCTATGACGGATATGCATGCCACGGCCAAACTGTTCAGTATCAGGCAAATGCCGCACGAATCAGTTGCCGATTTTTCTCTTAGATTGCAGAAGTATGCCCGAATCGCCTGGGAAGACCGAGGAGACCCGGGAATGCTTGAAGATATCAAACTAAAGACCTTCCTCATAGGATTGCGGAACGAATTCAAGCCGCATGTCCCTATGGACACCGCAGATTACTCCCTGGCCTTTAAGAAGGCCCGAGCAGCAGAAGGCGTTTAGCCTGGAGAAGGAACCCCCGCCTTTCTGGAAGTTGATCCTGAAGCCTCCGTCCCGAATACAAACCTTACCGGCCCAGCCCTTCTTAATACCATCAGTTCCCTAGTCCAAAGTACTGCACTGCTTGCCAATGAGATCAAGGAAATCTAGATTTCAGGAAATGAACAGTCCAGATCAGCTCCCCCGCCCCGGAAGGGAAATGATAAGATCCCATTCCCCAATGACTTCAGGTGTTTCAACTGTGGAAGAGCAGGACACTCCAAGCGCGAGTGCAGATCGCCTGGAGGTGGAGCTTACCGACCCAGAAACGATTTCGCTGGTCCTCCGCGCAGCAACTACAACAACAATAGCAATGGACATGCCAACAACTTCCGACCCAACAATGGACAGTCGAGGTACCCCCCTACCGGCAATGGAATGAACAGGAATTACAACGAACGATATCCCCCAGAAATGGGCCTCCTGGACAACCTCAGCAATACCCCCAGCCGAAGCCTCAATGGAGCAGAGATAATGGGAGCAATGCCAATGAAGTGGTCCATGCACCTTATGGGTCAAGATTTGCTGACGTGGGTCATCAGAGGAACCCACCTCCCATGGTCCAAGCCATAAGTGCCGAGCCCGAAGGCCAGACTGCCTACTTCCCTCCTAATCACTCCAGTCTGCCTACTCAGGTCTTACAGCTAGAACAGGAAATCAAGGATTTGGGAGGCCAACACTTTTCTGTCCCTCCCTATTTCAAGATTGAACAGCCGAAAGGAAGATCTGCCTACACTCTGAATGCTGAGGAAGACTCTGTGGACCCTGAAACCGAACGACTGGATCGGGAATTGCATTCCCTGCCTATGTACCAGAAACCAATGTCCGTTACTTACCCCCGGACCCACAGACTGGAGGAACCCCAGACCATAGAGTATGGCTATCCGTCTCACGTCAAAAGGCGACTGTCCCAAAATCCTACCGCATCTCTTTCCCCAAGCGAAAAGACCGCCGAGAAGGAAAGTCCCTTTAAGCCAACTAGTGGGGAATCTGAGCAAATGGCCCAGCCTCCACCGCGAAAGCCTGCTGGTCCATATGATGCAAATCCGCGGAAGAATCCGACGCGGAATCATTCCTTAGGACGCGGTCGAGGGCTACAAAGGAGTCCCCGATGTCATGATTTTACACAAACCTATCCCAAGCCTCGCTTCCAGTCAGCCCCTCCATCCGACGCCTTAACCATCGGACTTGGTGAAGCCGTCCGAGAATTCCGAATTCAGCTTGGGTTGTCACCCGATCCACAACTGCCGTCCCTCCCCGGGCAAGAAAGAGGGAAGGCGACCCATTCCGAACGGACCGAACAAAGATCACACCTGAGGATACCTCCTCCGGCGGATATGGCCGCAGTGATGCAGAGTGCTCAGAAAGTGCTTGCTCATGGCGGGATGGCCATGGACTTGTTACACGCTCCGTTGGTCCCTGAGAAAGAACTGATGAGATAGGAGAAACCGAAAGAGCCGGTTCAGGAACATACCCCCCAAGAAGTGGTCCCGATTGGTCCCCAACAGGTAAGACCCTCCAACCCTTGTCCCATTGATATGGGCCCAGTGATGACATTTACTCGACGAGTTTTGGATCGAGTTGGAGAACCGTACACTGAGGAAGAGCTCCTCAGAGCCCTGGATCCCAGCATTTTTCTGACCCAGTATGGATCCTATTCCCCGCCTAGAATGGAATATCAAATCAGTGACCTTATCAAGCACCCGGAGAGAGGAAGATTCAAGATCATTGACCAGGAGGCTATCTACGAAGTTAGTCGAAGGATCCTGAAGAGGCTTGGTAGGTCAGTATCCGATGAGAACTTTTATTGTTCCCTTGATAGCGACATATTGGAAGCGCCAGAAGAATCGCCTCACGCTGGAAGATTGGACCTCTGGGTGGAAAACCTCCTCAGCACCTCTATTCCCCTGACCTGGAGATTACTCCGGGACGAAAAAGAAAATCATGACCCTCTGTCCATCCTGTCTGATAGGCCTGTCATTAATGATCTAATGGACAGCTTGGAGGAGACCACCAGCTCCAACACTTCCGAAGGCTCGGACGAGGAATTGGACACTGCCGTGAGGAAGCTTCGCTCCGGGAAATTCGAGTGAACCTTAACTCCGTTGAACCCACCGTCATAAAGACCAGGAAGAACAGGAAGAGCAAAAGGAAGAAGAAGAAGGTCATTAAGAGGATAAAGAAAACTCTTGGGGAGGTTCACATCCCAGAATCTGACCTGTGTCCCCAGGACATTAAGTTCCTTCGCCGACTGCTGAAAGATGTCCGAAGTAAAGAAAGGAAACGCGCCCAGAAGGAAGAGCGACGTGCCTGGCAAATGAAACGAGAACGCAAAAAAAGTTGGGAATCATACCAACAGTACCTTATGGCACGAGCCCGAATGGAGGCCCTTCACCCAATCAGGAGAACAACTGACTCGCCCCCGCCTCAGAGAAAGACTCCTGCCCCGACTCGCAAGAGCAACCCAAGGTCAAGTTCTGTTCCCACAACTGTACGACTATCCGAGGAAGAACTGATCCTAACTCCAACCAACGACGAGCATGGTGAACTTCCTACGCCCAAAAAGGCCACAAAAGTGAAAAGTCCGACCTCATTGCCCTTCCCCATCCTGGTAATGTGGATTGCTCTTGGTTTGATGATAGCGCTGTTGGTTCCCTGTATCCAGGCACAAGATAGTGACGACTACTTCACCCAAGGGGCCAAGGCGATGAATACCATGGTCTCCACCAAGTGGGGTTTGGCCCTATCCCCTAAAGGTTTGATGGCAACTTATACCAAAACGGAATATGTCCCCATTCTAATCCATATGAAAGTGCCTAAACCCCCCCCCAACTCAAGAAAATGCAGGCATGGGTATTCTTCTGTTCTCTCTGTGGAGGAAAGCCAGCTTCTGTCCCAGAAAGCCTTCAGGCACAATGTAAGAAATGTGACACCCCTCGGAACCGAGCGAACGAACTGCTTACCGATTGCCCTCATGAACCTCACCTAGCTGGACTGATTAGAAATGTGACCGAAGAATACCATGAAATGTACGGTGGAATACTTAACACCAGGTATTATTCGTCTGTGATGAAGATAATCTGCGACAAAAGCCCCATTCTCTGCAACACCTCCAAACCTAAATATCAGGAATACAACGAATCCCTGTATGCTGATCACGGGTTCCAACACGTAAAATCCCAGTTCCCCTTGCAAAGATCTAAACGAGCCATCGGCGCCATCATTGGTATAGTTGGACTTGGTATGTCCATCTCCAATACCGTCAACCTAGGACTTGTGAAGGATAAGGTCAATGCCATCATTGAAGCGACGCAAAAGTTGGATGAACAAGTGATTGCTCATACAGAAGCCCTGGAGAGATTGGTTGAAGCAAACGAACAGATTTATTCCTTCATGCATTATTCCCTGCAAGAGCTGGTTGGACTGATTAATTCTGCTCGGTGTGAGGCCCTAACTATGAGCACGCAAGTACAATATTCCTTGATTGTATCCAATTTTGAGGATTCTCTCAAACATAGTATTGACAGCGTTATGGCTGCGGGACTAGATGGACGGATTTCCCCTAGCCTCATCAACTACAAGATTATCCGTGACATTGTAAACGGACACGCCCAATTGAACCAAACCATCCTCAGAGACGAACCCAGCCTGATCTATAGATTTGGAAAGATCTACCCCGTAAGAATGGATATTAGGAAATTATTGTTCGGATTCATTATGGAAATACCCACCCCACACGAGAGGATGTGGCTCCCATTTATGAGGTCAGTAATGTGGGCTATAATGACCCCTTGAATCATGCCCAAATGAAGGCCCCAGTCCCTCGATTCGTCAGACATGAAGTTACCCACCGTAGTTCCGAATTTTCTGAAGTCAAACTCGAAGAGTGCCAGTCATCACCCGGACTATGGGTCTGCGGACCGGAGTCATTGATCTCCACGCCCCAATCAGCCTGTCTCAAGGCGATTGTTTCAGCTACACCCATTGACTCTGCCAACTGTAGACAGCAGATGATGGTAAAAGTCTTGACCCCCGACACCGACTTTGCCTCCACGCCAGCAGGAGTCCTGATCAGAACTAGCCACCCAGAAGTCATGCTTACGCAAACCCCCCAACTGCAACATGTGTCACGAGGTGAAACTATCCCTGTGCCCAGTAACGGTGTAATATGGCTGGAGCATGGATCCTACAACCACATCGTAGTTGGTGACTTGGTACTAACCAGCGCGATAGAAGTTCTACAGTATTCAGCACCCCTTATCACCTATCGAGTTCCCTTCGAAGCCCCTGATTTAGGTGTGGTCCCTATCCAGTTCACTGATTTAGAACGAGCGGAATACGAAAACAAAGCCGTGAAGAAACTGCTGGAAAAGCACCACCGCACCGCACCCCTTGTCATCCATCCGCTCAACATGAATGTCTGGACGGCCTTCATTATCATCCTTGT